>APFE030866168.1:414748-527052 GCA_000404065.3 Pinus taeda
ACGATTGTGTGTGTGAACAGTGGAATAGACTTAATCTTCCACTACATTGCTTGGCGTATATCCTTACGCCAAAATACTCCTCTACATCTTGGTTGGGCCAACCTGCACCAAGGGGCAGGATTAAGACCAAACCCCATTTAGATGCAGAGGTAACTAGTGGATATTTGCAAGCATTAGAAAAGTTGATACCTGATAGGGAGGAATGTGCAGCTGTGCACCCTGAAATAGGCAAATACTTCAGTGGGACTGGTTTGTTTGGTAACTTCCATGCAATGGAAGACAGAGATAGATTTGATTCTCTCACATGGTGGGAAACATATGGCAGCCAGGGACTTTTGCCAAAATTGGAAAAAAAAGTTCTTTCACAGGCTATAAATACTTCTTCTGCAGAGAGGTGTTGGAGCACCTACAATTACATACATAATGTGAAAAGAAACAGACTCAAGGAAAACCGTGCAGAAAGCTTGGTTTATGTGCACTACAACTTGAGGTTGTTTAGTCATTACTGTGATCGGGCTTATGAGGATCCCACATATAAAATTTGGGACAATCACCCAGAGGATGACAATTTGGAGGATGGCACTGTACATCTTGAAGAACTAGAAGAGGAACTTATAAGGGATGAAGATGAAGCAGCTGCAGCAGCTGCAGCAACCATGCCACCTCCACCTGCACCATCCAGTAGTAGTGCTCGAGTTCAGAGTCTTGTTCCTTTGCTGTCGCCACCTCCATCTACACCCTCACATTGAGGGCATGTGCCTTTTAGTTTTGGTCGTCGGTCTGTGCGGGAGACTCCTAGAAGATCACCACAACTTGCTTATACTCCTGGAGACTCTCGTGGGAAGGGCCACATGTAGATTTACAGTTTACTTGTCTTTTCTAGTTTCTATTAGTTTTCATAACTGTTGAGTTTTGAGTCCTTGACTCTTGACTCTTGACTCTTTCATATCATAATGATATTTTTGTAAACAATATATCACTGTGACAATGAAAATTTGAAGTTTGAAGTTGGGCCTTGGCAATTATAACTCATTGGTAATGATTTTGAATTATGAATATGATGCTTCGTGAAAGACTAAAGTTGTTTCATTTCATTTCATTATTCACGTTTCATTTTATAAATTTATAACAGTTCATATCATGTTAACAGTTAGAAGTTAGGACTTAGAAATATCTAAGATATTACTTCTTGTAATGGTTAAACTTAGCTTACAAGTACCTGTACAACGTTGGTGATCAATGATGATAAATGCTATTGAATTTCAATTTTAAAAACTTGAAGTTGAAACTTTAAGATTGAATGTGATGAATCATGATTCATGAGACTCAATATGTTGCAGTTGTAATGTGTAAAATTACTATCTTGTGGACATGGTTGATGACGATTATAATTTCTAGATGATTGATGTGATATGGTTCAATGATCAATCTATGTTTTTTTATGTTTTTTATGTCTAACTTCTCATTTTCTAACATGTTTTTGTTGACATTAATATGTTATCCAAATTAAAAAATATAAAATATATATAATATTTTTAAAAAATCGCTCCCGGATTCGCTCCCAAACCGGGAGCTTCTGAAAATGGTCGCTCCCGCTCCCGCTTCCACTCTCGCTCCCCGCTTCCGCTCCCGCTCCCAAGTAACATTGGGTTCATGTATTGTATTTATTTCTATTACATGATGTACTTATTTGTTCTATGTTGATCCATAATCAAAGGTCTATAGCCAAATGATTCACCAACTTTATGTCAATTAATAAAAGTTGCACACAAAACTGTGAAAATTCCTTGAACTACAGCAATTGAGTATTATTCTCCTAACTTAACAGTTTATTTGTCTTCTGTAATTATTATTATGGAAAATAGTGAATAAACCACACTGCAATAAACCACTGGTGCCGCAGACGAGGGTTTTATTATTATGATGTAGCAGTTTGAGAAAACAATTGGTTGCCCAACTAGCAAACCTCCGGCAATACACTAGCAAAATATACTGGCGACACCCTTGTATTCTTTGCAACTGCTCTGGCCTCTCTCTGGGCAACTCGCACCCCTATCTGGAATTCACACACCCTCCAAAAATGTGCACTGCGACTCACAATAATTTCACACAGTGCTGAAATTGCCTCTGACTGACACATCCTACCTCCCTCTGCCTCTGAAAAGAATTCACTCCGGGACATTGATTTGGCACTTGGAAATTGAAGCGAGTCTCTTCTGACAACTCGCAATGAGGTTTCAGGCTATTCGCACTAGCTGTAGCGGCCCTTTTTGCAGATAATTCAGCGTCCCTCCTATCTCTTCGACATTGGAAAATCATTAGGAATCTCTCCGAAATTCAACTCGTCCCAAATCTCTGCTGCTTCCTCTCTCTGATGTTGTTTCCCTGGTTCGAGCTGCACCCTCACTGAATATGGCAAACTGGGGAAATCAATCTATCTTGTTCACAACCTGTAAGTTGTGTCCTCTCTAAGCCCCTTCGACTTGCTCTTATAATCTCTTGCTGGAGCATCAATGGTCAAGATCTAACCATGATCAATGGCTCAGATCATCTTAGACTCCGTCAAATCACTTTTCTGGAAGTCTCTGTAGAAAATTCAATTTCCTCAATTAATACCCATTAATTAATCAAGTTTCCTAAGTTAGACTTAGGAACATTTTAATTATTGATCAATTAATTTAATTCAAGGGTTTCTAAGTGTTTTCTTTCAAAACCTTTTCTAGGTTTTGGTGTCCTTGTGTTCCTTAGCCACTTTGACAATTGGAGACTAGAACACGTCTGATGCTACCATATCCATCAAAAGCTAACACTCCCTCTTAGCGAGGAAGGTCTATCCATTGTGCTCATCTCTCCTGATGAACAACTTGTAGCTGGACTGTCACACACTATTGGTGTCTAACATTTGTTGTACCTCCTTTCTTCACACCTTCACTAACCTAACTCCCTGTCACTGGAAATCACTATGAAGAAGTCAAGCTGACAAAACATTTTCCATCATGCTATTGTGCATACTCTGATTCACCTGCCACTAATTGTAGTTGAACCAATCTTTGATCTTACACTGCTAGTACCCTTGCACTATTGCTATTGTATTTCCTTTGCACTACTGCTACCTCTGCAATTGTGTGTACTAACCACCTCAAAACCCAAAGATAAAGCTTCCATAGGGTTGCTCCCTTTGAAGCTAGACACCCTCTGAGTCTCGATCTCCCACTAAAAGTAATTGGGAAATCTTGTTGGCTGGAACTACACCTTGCTTTTGCAACAGGCCAATTCACACTACCTATGTCACTACAACTAGATCTACCAACTGTCTCTCGAGTATCTGACTGCACCTGGTATTGGCTCTATAACTATGACACTACCTATGTCACTACAACTAGATCTACCAACTGTCTCTCGAGTATCTGACTGCACCTGGTCTTGGCTCTATAACTATGTCTAGTTTTGGCTCTGCAACTGTCTCCCGAGTGTTTGATTGTGCCTAGTTAGCTCTGCACTACTGATCTAGGTGGATCTCCAAACACCAGTGACATGGAAAAGGCTCAAAATTCAAAGTGGTAGAAATATGACGAACTTGACATTAGATCGAAGTGCTCGTCGCCCTGATTCCAACGATGCAAACGACACTCCAATCTGAGTCCAGATGAAGAAGATAGAGGCAGTCAAAGTTGGGTTGACTTTTTGTTGACTGGGCAGGATTAACAAAGACGCAATTTGAACTTTTCCGACGGACGAAATCTGGCCAACTCCGGCCAGATTCCAAGTGAAATTGTCGCCTCGTTAAAATGACTCCTTCGGCTTAAAATTGGAAATTTTACAAACAACATATGGTTTTGTTTTAAACAAAAAAATATAAAAAAAGGGTGGTAGGCCACCAACCTTGCCACCCCAACTCTATCCATGTAACAATATGTCTAATGGTGGAGGGGTGGGCCACGACCCCTAGCACCTCCCACATAACTTTTGAAAATGGCACGGGAAAGGTGCGTTAGCTCTTGGGACGTGGACCCACCCTTCCAACCACCATAACCTTCCAACATTTTTTTGCAATAAAAGTAGAGGGGCGGGATTTGATCCCCCGACCCCTCTCGAACAACCTGAAATTTTTAGTCAGCATGCCAACCGTCAACTTTGGAAAATCCACCGGCAAATTTATATTTAAATGCAGTTTATCAGTGCGCCCAGAGGGAGGAGGCAGCGCATGCAGTTTGAGGCAGAATTTTGTCGAAGGGCCAAAATTTCACTTTGTGAGATTTTGACAAATTTTATATGGTTTCAACTTTCAGCATTTCTCGACGCCACAAACACAATGGCGTTGTCCGTTTCTCCATCAGAGTTTTGCATTTTTTGGCCATTTTTTAGTATGGAGGTATAAAACTCCTTTTTTGTAACTGATGCTTGTACTCTTCTTTCTCATGCCACTTAATGAATGAAGGCCTCCCCATTGATCGATCAGGGCTCGGAGACGTAGTCCAGGTTGGATGAACTCTGTTATCAAGTCTTGTTGTCTTCTTTCATGCTTTATGTGTTTCTCCTCTTCTCTCATGTGCACATTAAGTTTTCTATGTTAAGTTACAATTTATGCATGTAATTCTTTAACACATCTATAAGTGAAAGATCTTGGATCAAGTGGTATCAGAGCAGGTCTTTTTAGATGTGAATTGCATGTTTGTATGCTAACAAGAAACAGGCTCCGAAGAGACGAAGGGAAACTAAAGTCTTTCGATCCCGAAGCAGGGCGTGCACATCGAAGGAGAAACATGGTAGATGAAGAGACTCGTCATGAAGAGGAGCGCAATTTCCACAAAACCTTCTATACAATGGCTGAGAATGTTGGTCAGTTGCTTTCAAGGCTGGAGAAAGCAGAAGAGAGAAATCTAGAAGAACAAGGTTCAGTGCATGGAAACCTGTCTTTAAATTAGATGTCAAATTTGATCTTCCCATGTTTAATGGTGAAAGTAATGCAGAAAAGCTTAATAACTGGATTAAGCAGATTGAAATCTACTACAAGATTCAGCAAATCGAAGAGGACGAGGCAAAGATTCAACTAGCCTCTCTTCCGCTGAGTAGCACTGCTTTCGTTTGGTGGGAGAGCAAATTGCGAAGCAGTAAGAGTGTGGGTAATCTTCTTTCCTCATGGCCTAGTTTCATTTTTGCATTAAAAGAACAATATTATCCTTTGGGTTACAAACAAAAAGCCTTAATGGATTAGCAATACTAAAGGCAAGACAGAGGTCAGGATGTTCAAAGCTATAAAGAAATTTCGAAAACAGGCACTTAATTTGGGCATTGCACTTGACTCACCTGAAGTGGTAATTAAGTATATTGGATCATTACATAGTTACCGTAGACATTCATTATTATTGTTTGAACCAGCTACTATTGACTCGGCCAATGTAAAAGCCATTCATCTTGAGAACAGGGTCAAAAATGAAAGAGATGATCATTTCAAGAAACCACCTTTCAAACCTCCAAATGGCAAACCCAAAGTGAAAGGAAAAGGAAAGGAGAAGAGGACGACCAAGAAAGATGAAGGAGAAAGACCTTATTGCACTCACTACAAAAAGGAAGGTCATGACGACGATCATTGTTGGAAACTATACCCGGAAAAGAGACCAAAGAAGTATGGAGGAAAAGGCAAGCAGAGGACAGTGGCAACTGTGCAGCAAGACCTTGGATCTGATTTTGGAGATGAAGCATTGATCATAGTAGCAGGAACAAAAGGTACTCTTACACCTCATGTTAATTCTGAATCACATGAAGGCACTAATTCAATAGATGAGTCTCTTCATAATGAACGAAAGAGAATTGAGCTATTTCATATTAGAGATCATAAATCATACAAAAGTAGAAACCCTATTTGATATTGGATCCCAAACAAACTTAATTTCAGAGTCCTTGGCAAAGAAGCTAGGCTTGGAAACCAAACCACATCCAAAACAGAGGTCAGGATGTTCAAAGCTATAAAGAAATTTCGAAAACAGGCACTTAATTTGGGCATTGCAAGAAATTTCGAAAACAGGCTTGGAAACCAAACCACATCCAAGACAGAGGTCAGGATGTTCAAAGCTATAAAGAAATTTCGAAAACAGGCACTTAATTTGGGCATTGCACTTGACTCACCTGAAGTGGTAATTAAGTATATTGGATCATTACATAGTTACCGTAGACATTCATTATTATTGTTTGAACCAGCTACTATTGACTCGGCCAGTGTAAAAGCCATTCATCTTGAGAACAGGGTCAAAAATGAAAGAGATGATCATTTCAAGAAACCACCTTTCAAACCTCCAAATGGCAAACCCAAAGTGAAAGGAAAAGGAAAGGAGAAGAGGACGACCAAGAAAGATGAAGGAGAAAGACCTTATTGCACTCACTACAAAAAGGAAGGTCATGACGACGATCATTGTTGGAAACTATACCCGGAAAAGAGACCAAAGAAATATGGAGGAAAAGGCAAGCAGAAGACAGTGGCAACTGTGCAGCAAGACCTTGGATCTGATTTTGGAGATGAAGCATTGATCATAGTAGCAGGAACAAAAGGTACTCTTACACCTCATGTTAATTCTGAATCACATGAAGGCACTAGTTCAATAGATGAGTCTCTTCATAATGAACGAAAGAGAATTGAGCTATTTCATATTAGAGATCATAAATCATACAAAAGTAGAAACCCTATTTGATATTGGATCCCAAACAAACTTAATTTCAGAGTCCTTGGCAAAGAAGCTAGGCTTGGAAACCAAACCACATCCAAAACCTTACCCGCTTGGATGGATACACAATAAAGCAAAACTAAATCTAATTAAGCAATGCAAGTTTAAATTTGTGATCGCTTCTAAGTTAGTGGATGAGGTAAAACTTGATGTGATACCATTGGTATCTGTGGGATGGTGTTCGGGAGTCCATATCTATATGATAGAAAGGAAATATTCTTTAGTCATGAAAACAAATACCAAATCAAAAAAGATGGGGTAGAATATATTGTAAGGGCTCATCAAACAAAAATCAATGCCAGCCTTGTAAGTGCAGGACAAATGAAGAGGTTGGTGACTTCCAGTAAGGGTTGCATGCTTATGGTTGTAAAGGGAAAAGATGCAGAATTATCCGATGCTTTCCAGGGTTGTGATCATGTGCATAAAAAGAAATTTTGTGAATTAATTTCTAACTATGATGAGATGTTTTAGGAACCAAGGGGATTACCTCCAAAGAGGGAAATCCAACATGAGATCCATTTGCAGCATGACGCTCCTTTACCAAATATTGGCATGTACAGCATGTCAACCATTGAGATGGAGGAGATCAAAAAGTAGGTGCAGGAACTATTGAACCAAGGGGTCATCAGACCGAGCACTTCTCCATGCGGCTCACCAATTGTCTTAGTGCCGAAGAAACATGGCACATGGAGAATGTGTGTGGATTATCGAGCACTAAACAAAATCACGTTGAAAAATCGTTACCCTCTTCCTTGCATTGATGACTTACTAGATCAGTTAAAGAATGCTATCTATTTCACCAAATTGGATTTGCATAGTGGTTATCACCAGGTCCGAATTGCAGAGCAGGATGTGTGGAAAACCACCTTCAAGACCAAACAGGGGCTATTCGAATGGATGGTGATGCCATTCGGACTTTGCAACACTCCAGCCACTTTCATGAGGGTCATGAATGATCTCTTTAGGCCTTTCATTGATGAATCTGTTCTTGTATATCTAGATGATATTCTTATCTTTAGTAAAAGTTGGAATGAACATGTATGCCATGTGAAGAAAGTGCTTGATGTATTGAAAAAAAGAAAAACTCTATGTAAAATTGTCAAAGTGTGAGTTTGGTAAAACCTCTTTGGTTTACCTAGGTCATATTGTTGGTCATGGTCAGTTAAAAATTGATCCTTTTAAAGTTGAAGCAATTGTAAATTGGCCTAGGCCTACTAGTGTAACTGAGGTTCGCATCTTTTTGGGTGCAATATAGTATTGGAGGAGACTTATTGCCAATTTCTCGATTATTGCAGCACCTTTACACACATTGACAAGTGTAAAGCAAGTCTTTCAATGGGGAGGAAAGCAACAAAAGTCCTTCAAAACATTGAAAGAAAAGATCAACACCGCACCGGTCTTGGCCTCACCAGATCTCCAACAACCATTCGAGATCGAGATAGATGCCAGCGGATATGCCATGGGCGTTGTACTGATGCAGCAAAAGAAGCCGATATGTTACCATTCAAAGAAGTTCTATCAGGTTGTGATAAACTATCCCACTTATGACAAGGAGTTATATGCCTTAGTCCAAAGTGTGAAAAAGTGGAAACACTACCTGATCGGCAAGGAGATCATCATCCATACAGATCATCAGCCCTTGCAGTATCTTCAATCACAAACCAAGTTGTAGCAATCTCGTCATTTCAAGTGGATGGGTTTTCTTCAGCAGTTTCATCTGGTAATAAAGTATAAGAAGGGCACTGGCAACAAAGTGGTTGATATGCTATCTCGCCCTCCTATTTCTGCTTCTGTTATTTTGCATAATGCTTTGTTATCTTTTGAAATTTATGCTGAACAATATGCTAACGATGATGACTTTAAGGAGATTTATGCAAAACTAACCCATGGTTCACAGGTGGACAACTATCACTTGCAGGGGAAACTGTTGTATCACCTTAGTAAATTGTGCATACCCACAGGAAAAAGGGTACATGTAATCCACAGACTGACGGACAAACAGAGGTTGTCAACCGCACAGTGGTACACTTGTTGTGAGGCTATTGTGGAAACATCCTAAGTTGTGGGATGAGCATCTTCCATATGTGCAACATTCCTACAATCGAGCAGTGCACCCATCTACGCATCGTTCACCATTTGAGACATGTTTTGGCTACCTGCCAAAAGACCCTTTTGATATGGTCTTTGTAAGGGAAGATGACTCCAATGGGTGTGATGACAGGGACAAAGCGTAGCGGTTCATTCAGCAGATCTAGTTGATTCACCAAGCAGTACAGGAGCAGTTGGAGAAAATTCAAGTCCGATACAAGGCTCGACATGACAAACGCCGAGTCGACCATCAATTTCAAGTGGGTGACAAATTGTGGTTCCATATCAACAAGGAAAGGATGAAGGGAGAAGGGAAGAAGTTGCAACCAATCCGGTATGGTCCATTCACCATCTTGGAGAAGATTGGAAACAATGCCTTCCATCTCGATTTGCCGATATATATGCAAATGTACTCCGTAGTGAATGTGGAAAACTTAAAGCTGTATGAGCCACCATTGATTATGGACACCGAAGAGGTGGGCACAGTTCCTACAGTTGATGACTTTGCACCAGAGTATTTCAATAAGTTACCTGAGGACATCATGCTTGACAAAAGGACCAAGACTTCACGACAGGGAGATGTGGAATACCTTTGAGTTGGTTTCAAGGGGATGCACCCTAGCAAGGAAAAATGGATGGAAAAAGGAAGAGTGAGGGAACAATTCCCTCACTTGCCAATTGACTAATAAAGCTTTTGGCGGTCCAAAAGCTCCTGAATGGGGAGGATTGATCCAGGTGGATCTCCAGACACCAGTGGCATGGAAAAGGCTCAAAATTCAAAGTGGCAGAAATATGATGAACTTGACATCAGATTGAAGTGCTCGTCGCCCTGATTCCAACGGTGCAAACAGCATCCAAGTCTGGATGAAGGCGATAGAGGCAGTCAAAGTTGGGTTGACTTATTGCTGACGGGGAAAGAATAACAAAGAGACAATTTGAACTTTTTCGACGGACAAAATCTGGCAAACTTCGGCCAGATTCCGGGCGAAATTGTCGCCTTGTTAAACTGACTCCTTCGACTTAAGATCGGAATTTTTACAAACAGCATATGGTTTTGTTTTAAACAAAAAAATATAAAAAAAAAGGGTGGCGGGCCACCAACGCCACCACCCCAACTCTATCCACGTAACAATATGTGTAATGGTGGAGGGGCGGGCCACGACCCTCGACCCCTCCCACGGAACTTTTGAAAATGGCGTGGGAAAGGTGGGTCGGCCCTTGGGGTGCGGACCCAACCTTCCAACCACCATAACCTTCCAACGTTTTTTTGCAATAAAAATAGAGGGGCGAGATTTGATCCCCCGACCGCTCTTGAACAACCCGAAATTTTTAGCCAGCATGCCAACCGTCAACTTTGGAAAATCCGCCCGCGAATTTATATTTAAACGCAGTTTATCAGTGCACCCAGAGGGAGGAGGCAGTGCACACAATTCGAGGCAAAATTTTGCAGGAGGGCCGAAATTTCACTTTTTCAAATTTTGAAAAATTTTATATGGTTTCAATGTTTCTCGACGCTACGAACGCAATGGTGTTGTCCTTTTCTCCATCAGAGTTCTGCATTTTTCGGCCATTTTTCAATATGGAGGTATAAAACTCCTTTTTTGTAACTGATGCTTGTACTCTTCTTTCTCATGCCACTTAATGAATGAAGACCTCCCCATTGATCAAGCAAGGCCCAAAGACGTAGTCCAAGTCAGACGAACTTCGTTATCAAGTCTTATTGTCTTCTTTCATGCTTATGTGTTTCTCCTCTTCTCTCATGTGCACATTAAGTTTTCTATGTTAAGTTACAATTTATGCATGTAATTTTTTAACACGTCTATAAGCGAAAGATCTTGGATCAACGACCTCTCAAGTAACTAACTATGCCTTGCTAAAACGAAACTTGTGTACCACTCATATCGCGACTGTTCCTCCTGCTACTTTGATACTTTTGGGCTCCCATAATGAAGGTATTGACCATGTGAAGAATATATAGCTACTGAATCTGATCTAGACTACATGCTTCTCTTCCATGCAACCTACCCATTCTAGTCATCTGAAGCATCATGCTCCTCCTACATCTGGAGGTATTGTTTCTATCAACGCGAATTCCTCCAATGTGGAGGTCAACTCATCGATCTTTGTCGAAGTTGTTGTCTGCTGCCGCTTCTTGTCCTTCTTCCTCGTTGGACACTGGATGACGTCGTAATAAAACTCACCACATTTGAAGCACCTGACCTTTGACAGGTCCTTCTTCTTCTCTCCCTTTGAGTCTTATCCCTGACTGGGACCCTTCTTCGCTTTCCCTTACCTACAAGGGCTATGTTCTCTTCTTCCTTCTCCACCTTCTATCCGTTGCTACTGTCACTGATAGTACCTTCCGTGAGGCTGAGCCTTAGCTCCTACTAAGTGAATTCATCCCATAATGATCCCAACCTAGAAGTGTGTCTCGTCCATAAATTACTTGGACAAATGTATGCCACTCCTTTGAGAACCCATTGAGTGTCGTGCACACCAACTCACTATTTAAAGGTTTCTCTCCTACAGCTACAAGTTTGTCTCTGATTTCCTAAACCTCGATAAGGTACAATGTATCATCCTTACCCTTCTACATTCTGACTAACCTCAACTTCTTCTTAAGAATAATTTTTCAATTCTCAAATGGATCTTTGTACAGCTTCACAATGACATCCCACATGTCCTTTGTTGTATCCTTATTTGTAATATGCAGCACAATATGATCCCAAACTTCGTGTAGGAACATTGTCTTGATCTTGGTCATGTCTTTCTTGAAGGTTGCCAGTTGTTGTGGATCTATCGGCTCTACCATTACATTTGTGACAAATTCCTTCAAGCCATGCTCATCAAATAGGAATTGCATTACGGCTTTCAAGACGCTAAAATTAGAGGCTCCATCAAGTTTGTCCTGATCTTCAAGTCCTGATGTGGCCATCTCTGCGAAACTCAAATAAATTGAAGAACTATATGCTAAAAACCTCCTCCTTCTGGCAGCCTACCTTGGTCTTCCTACTACACTCACAATCCCTTCTAGAAATGTGCAGATTTGCTCCTACACTTGCCTACGATGTCCTTCCTGAAATTCGCATTGCCTACTACTCTCCTATGGCGAACTCGCTTTACCTTCTGAATGTCCTTCTCCAGATCTAGCACACACACCACTAACCCTGAAATTCACACTAGCTAGGTTGACAAGTCTGCTACAACCTTTTGCTGCTAGAAGATCACGGCCTCCTTCCCTGCAACTAGAACACTGTGTTGATATTTGTAGCTTGGGAGGTACTCCAAACCCTAGGCTAGAGGGTTGTGGAGGAATCGGTACCAAAAATCCACCTACGGGCTAAGAACCCAAGCATGGGGGTTTTGCACACAAAGGAGGGGGTTTTGCACACAAAGGAGTTGGGCCAAAACCAATATGACCTTTGTTGACTTTGTTGATTTTTGGTAGCATCGAATGTGCTCCAGCCATGAAATTTGGTGGAGAGGCTAAGGCACATGAGATCTCCAAAACCCAGAAATCGTTTGGAGAAATTCGCCCTGGATGAAGAGATATTAAAATAATTAATATTTTTAATGGGGTTCCTAAGTTTAAACTTTGGAAAATTAAAATATTAATGTGTATTAATAAAATATGGGTGAGAAAGTTCTAAGTGACGAGGATCAAGCCAGTTCTAATCTTAGTCGTTGATTAGGGACTTAATCTCGGTCGTTGATTCGTCAACATGAAAATTATAAGAGGAGGTTTGAAGGTCAGTTGGAAACACACCGAGTGATCAAAGAATCGATTTTCTGGGTCGAGGTTTGTTAAGGAAATCGAGTTAGTGATCAGAGTTGCAGTGAGGGGCAGTTCAACAAGGGATTTGCATCTGTGGCTGAAGAATACATAGCGGAGAGGTAGTGCAGTGCCAGGAGAGTTAGTGCAGGCCCTAGAAGGGCTGATGCAGAGGCCAAAGAGCTTACGCAGAGGGCTAACACAGGTGACATAGAAGCCATAAAGGCTGAAATTGGGCCTCTAGAGATAGCGCTGGGGAGATTTTGTGGGGCAGACTAGGAGAAGATCAGCAGATTCTGAGCCAGGAGAGGGTGACACAGATCCTAGAGGAGTGACGCAGTTCCAAAGTAATGTTTGGAGCAGCTTTTGCTGTCCAGCATAGGGAACAACCGGAGTCACTGTGGGGTTTGATCATCCAGTTGTTGATTTGACGGAATATCTGTCTACGGATAGAGGTACTACTGCCAAGGATATCTGTCTGGCACCCTAGTTGTATTCACGAAATCTGCTTGATAATACAAACCCTCTATGCATTGCACCAATTTTCCCAAATTGGATTTTTCTGAAGATGATTTTCCGAAAATAACGGTGTCCCTTGTGTTATTGTCTCTATTTATTTCAGTGCATGATCTGTATATTTGTGAAAGCTGCAATAGTGTTTACTTCGATGTTTATGCAATTAAATAACTTGTTAATGTAAAGAACAAGTAGGAGATTGTAAACTAGCTATTGCAGTAGGGGTTTCTGATGTGTTAGATTCAATAATTTCCACATGGTATCAGAGCGATTGTTGATCATAGACGACTGAAGACATCAGTGAAGAAATATGAGAATTTGCAGCAACTGTCTCGAGAGACAATATTGTTCCAAAGCTAAAGAGGTGAGAGGAATGACAGTGTAGAGAGTGTGACGCAGAAGATCACACAGTGCCTGTGTCATCATTCCAAGTCAGGAGAGGAGAGGAAGATGTAGTAGCTGGGAGGAGCCCACGCAGTCGTTGCGTCAGCCATCAGGGCCAGCGTAGAGGTAGAGGAGGGCAGCTCAAACTCACGCAGAGCCACATCATCTTTCGGAGCCAAGACGGATTGACGCAGTTGGCGGTGAGGAGTAGATTCAACCCACGTAGAGATTGTGCAGAGCCTAAAGGGCTCAGAATCTTCGAGTTGTCGGGGATTAGGGAGTTGTGCAGATTTTGATTTGTGGAGCTGGTGGGACGTTTTTCTGTTAGTGTAGAACAATGTCTAAGGAGGCTAAACCAAGGTAGAGGGAAGCACTACCTCGACAGATTTCTAGCCAATAAATCTAGATCTAGGTTGCAGCGGAAAAAGAGGATTGGAGAGGAGTGATTCGATAGTTGGCTGGAGGATTTCCAAGAGGGAAATCAGGACTCAGAGGGAGTCTAGAGAAGACAAGCAGAGATGGCAGTGAACGGATTGAGGGATCAGGACAGATTGGACGGGGCTTCCATTTTTGTCATCTGGAAGGCCAAGATCCCAACAATCCTAGATAAACATCGCATCAAGGACTATGCCTTGAAAACAGTAGTTGTCCCAGTTGAACCTAATGCAAATGAGAAGTATGAGGAGGCCCAGGCAAAGGCGAAATGCATGATCTTAGACAGGGTCAAGGATCATGTAATACCACGTGTAGCTGAGAAGACAACAACAAGATAGATGTGGGAGACCTTAACCACCTTATAGCACGGCTCTTCCGTGCAGCGGAAGATGTTATTGGAGAATCAGCTGAGGTCATATCAGATGCAAAAAGGAGAGGAGATGGATCCATTCCTTCTCAAGTTGCAAGGGGTTCGCGACCAGCTTACTTCCGTGGAGTCTACACCAGATCCAAAGTTCATGGTCAAGACTGCCTTGAATGCAGTCTTCAAGGAGTGAGAGACATTTGTCCAAAGCATTTTAGACAGAGCGACTCTCCCCAATTGGGAGGAGATGTGAGCAGCGCTTCGACAGGAAGAGCTCAGGAGATTGACCAAGGCGGGGAGTAGCAGTAAGGTAGTTCGAATCAAGGAGGAGGAGGAGGATGTAGCTCTCGCGTCAGCGGAACAGCAAGGGGTACAGAAGAGGAAGAAGAAAAACATCTCCAAGGTCAAGTGCTTCAACTGTGGGGCGCTGCGACATTATGCCTCTTAGTGCCCTAGGAAGAAAGGCAAGGGAGAAGCTTCCGACTTAAGGCTGCTCCAGCAAAGGTGGAGAAGGATGTCGAGACTGATGATGATTATGCCATGAGTGCTCATGCACCTCTAGAGAAGAGGTGGGGAGATTTGGAGCTATAGTCGAGAGGACTACAAAAGCGGGGGCAAGATCCTTGAGGTGCCCAAACTCTTGGATCACATACAGCTACGGGAGCCCTTAATGACAATAGCATGATGACAGGTGTTGGGTGGAGCAAGGTGTGATGGAGCTAGAGTGCAGAAGTCTGTAGCAGTGCAGTAGAGGTTGCAATAGTGCGAGAGGCACAGAGGTGTTTGCAGCAGCGCAGTTGCAGCAAAGGGAGCACAGGATAGCAGCAGAGGTAGCTTCAGCATCACGAGGCTTCCAAATTGACCAGGATATCAATGTTTGGATGAAGTCAGTTACTTACTTCTCTATAACTGAGTTGTAGTGCAGCAGTTAGCAGTGGCAGTGCTATGGGCTGTGAGGCAACATTTTGAGAGGGAGCACAGTCTAGATGTAGTAGTGGCACTGGCAGTGTCATGGGCAGCAGTACAGGAATCAATAGTGCAGTGGATGTGGGGCAACAGGCCAAGCATCAGTAAAGAGGACCAATGCAGAGGATCAGTGTGATGCTTCTATGGTGAAGCATTGCTAGAGCATATTACTCATTAAGAGGGGGTGTTGACTTTTGGTAGCATCGAATGTGCTCTAGCCATGAAATTTGGTGGAGAGGTTAATGCACATGAGATCTCCAAGACTATTGGGATGGGGTCAGTTTTGGGGCAAAAGCCCAAGTTTTGATGTAAGAAGATGAAAAGTCTCTGCAAATTGTGTTTGTGGAGCACGTAGCTAGTTAAGAGTCGAAAAGGATTTTTGCCCTCCTTTATGTAAAGTTGAGTTGGCTTATGAGTTATACCCATGGTCTGTGGACCATGGCATTGTATAAATAGGTGTGTCTTAAAGAGTCTAAGGCAAGTAATAAGAAGCCTATAAATAGGAGCGAAGAAGTCTAGCACAGAGATAGAAGTCTTAGAGGAGGGAAAGGCTCTGCAACTGAGTGCACAAAGGCCTAGAGTAGTGTCTGCAGCTGAGTTCACGGGCCCCTGTAGCTGAGTGCGCAAGGAATTATTGAGTCTGTAAACCTGTATTGAAGATCAATAAAGAAGATTATTGCAGAAATTCTTGTGTTTTAGCTCTTTACTTTTGTTATGTATGATTGCGATATATGTAGTGATGGAATGATGTCTTTATAAAATAATGATGTATTGATGCGCGAATTTACTTGATCCATCTTATTATTTGAACGCAATTAATGTTAAATGATTACACGAAGACTGTAACACTGTCTGTTGAAGTTATCAAACACTTAGGAGGATCTGAGTAAATACTGATCTAAAAGTAATCTATGGTGCATGTAAGTAGTTGATTCCCCTATTCAAGATCTGCAAAATCCAGTCATAGACCTTTGTAGAGGTCTAGAGGCCGATTCGAGGAAGCTACTACTGTAAGCCATAAGCACTTAAATATTTGGGCAAAGGCAAATCTAGGTCACAGAAGCACATCACACTGATCTCTGGGTGCGGAAACTTGGTTCCAGCATCCCCCCATACTACTTTAGGTGAGACTTCAGTCCTCGCACCGCGGATTCATGCCGAAAGAGCTAGTAGTGTAGGGATTTGTTTGGCACAACTAACTCTGAACCTGGGTTAGAACCCCTAAGCCAACAAATGGTTTTGTCGCTGAGACCGGGATCTGCATAAAGAGATGCGTGATGTCACATCACTGGGATCCGACTAAAAAGGAAATTGAGAAGTCGTTGGATAGAAAGATCCACAAGTTCACAGCACAGGAAAAAAGGAATCCATGCCTAACAAAAGAACAATGGTTGGACAGATATTTGTACATAGAAATACACGAAATTTTCTTCTACACCTTCCCAATTGAACTATATGAGTAGATAGCTAAATTGGCAAGCGACCAAGGGAGGTGGAAGCTTGACGGTTCAATAGTGTGGACTCTAGAATTAGTGTGAAGGCTGGAACCTTCTGAAGATAAGATCGCGCGCAATATTGACCATTGGCTTGATCGGGTTATAGGAGGATTTGTTACAGAGTTCGCGGTCAACACCTTAGTCAGTTACAGTGAAGCAGAGCGACGTTTCTTCAAAGTAGCGCGAGGTAAGTATCTAAGATCTTTGAATACTTGGATTAAGATGTTGTGTGAGAAATGGGTTACGCCATTGACTTGATGTTTGGAGCTATGCAAAGTGGGAAGCTCTTCAGAGATAGGGGAAGAATAGGCCCTGAATATAACCCGCTGATTGGACCTCTTGTGAGTGACAACGAGGGAGCAACACAAGCTTCACCGCAGAGTGTTCTCCAGTTGATAAGACAGGGTTTTCCGCGGATACCATCCACGCCACCTCCACCTTCACCCCCACAACATACACCTTCACCCACACCACCACCACCACTACCGGTCAACATGTCGAATACAATGAAGTTGCCAGTTTTCAAAGGCTTAGGAAGTGAGGACCGGGATCAATTTTGGTTTGCTGCGAAGGCTGTGTGGACAACACAACAAATTATAGATGATAATATAAAGAAGGTGCAATTAGTTACCACTCTGTAGGATCGCGCGCTGACATGGTACGTTAAGTATTGTACTGATAATCCGTTGGCGTCATTAGCAGATACTCAAACCGCTTTGAACAAGGAATTCGGTAAGCCTAAGTCTGCCTCGCAATCAGTAATTGGACTTAAGGAAATCATGATGAGGCTTGGTGAAACGCCATGGGAGCTAGATCAAAGATTGAAGTGCGTGATCCGCACAGCTAATATGAATCTCATAGATAGTCAGCACCGCTATTGGTTTATAGTTGCACTCCTACCCCACTTAAGGATTGCTTTATCACAACAAAAGATAGGAACTCGGGCGGAAGCCCTGGAAATTCCAATGATATTGCACGAAACTCCTATTCAGGATGCTTCGTTGGGGGTTCAGCAGATACACACAGAGTTGCAGAACCTTTGCTTGGAACTGTAGAGCTTGAAAAAAGAAAAAGCGGCGCAACCAAAGGTGTGCGAAGAAGTTTGGCGTCTTAAGTGTAAAAACCAGGGGCATGATAAAGATCATTGCTTTGTTTTCGCGCGAACTACATTACAGGGGGGGGGGGGGCAATGCCCCCGAGGTAGGAAGCTCCAGTGGCACCAAGTGCAGAGCCCACGCTATGGTGCGCTATTTGTCAAGTGGCCGGAAAACATGTCATAGATAATTTTCATTTGCTGCAAAAGTTTGTACAGACACCACAACAATTGTTCTGTGATTTCTGCAAATCAGTGGGCCACGATGAGCGCCACTGTCGAAGCTATGAATTAATGATGGAGAGGACGCCTATGTATCGAATGCAAACGGGATCTCGGCCTCCAGATCAAGTCGTTGGGGAAGTGCGCAGAGGATATCAGGGACACAGACGACGCCGAGGAGGACCTGGTAGGGGTCGTGGGCAGGTCATTTGCTACAATTGCGGAACGCCAAGACACTACACGCAGGAGTGTATGAATCAAACACACCCGTCATGTCAATACTGCACTCAGTTTGACCACACAATCGAAGAATGTCATGTGCTGATGGCCAAGATGCAGGAGAAGGCAGCGCAACCTCAGTACCTACCTAGAACTTACAAATGATGAGGGCTGAGTCCTGCGAAGAAGACCCGAATGTGAATATTCTGCTGCGAAGCCGGATCGCAACAGGTGACCATAAGGGAAAATAGCCTGAAGAAGGTGAATGTTCGCAAGGCCCCAAAAAAGGAGACTGATTTTGATCTGGAGCGCGTGAAGGAAACATTCATGGAAGCGAAGAAAAGCTTCGTTGAAGCCTCTACCTCAGGGGGTCAGAACAAACTGCCAGACACCAGCGTGCCTCCAGAGGTTGACCCCTCTGTGCTTACCACCTTCTTGGAGACTTGTATGAAACTACTGTGCGATAGCAAGGCTGTGAAAGGACTATAGGAGTTGATAAACAAGAGTGCCGGTAAGGATAATGCTCCTGATGGAACCCATGTAGTTATAAAGATTGGTAAGCATAAGGCAAGAACAGGGCACGAGATGAGGCTTACCGCACAAATAGGAGACTATGAGATGGACTAGGTTATTTTGGATTTGCGGTCTGACGCGAACGTATTGCCTAAGACCTGGGAGAGAATGGAGAGCCCTGCACTGCAGTGGTCTCCAATTCAATTGAGGATGGTAAACCAGCAGAAGATTATCCCTATGGAACAATTGCAGGCATTTACCGTAGATATAGAAGGTGTGTGCGCGCTCACTGATTTTGAAGTAATAGAAATTGTTGATGACAGCAATCCATACCCCGCGCTCCTTGGAATAGACTGGGCTATTGATATGAATGGGGTAATTAATTTGAAGAAGCGGACAATGTCATTTGAAAGGAAATCACTCCGTGTCGTAGTACCCTTGGACCCTGTACAAGCACTATGCTATACTGAACTGGTCCGCGACTATGAAGAAAGCGATGCTGATTTGGATCAAATCTACAAAATAACAGCGCAAGACCAACACTGGTGAATCCAATGGCTAATAGACGGATTGCATGGGACTGCGAAAGTTCCTGTACCTCGGATTCAAATGAAGAGTTGGAACATTGGCAAAACAAGCTGCACGAAGTATCCACATTGCACTACAACATGATGACCAAATCCTTACGTTGTGTGTCATCAGAGGTAAGAAATTTACCTTCTTACAATGGTTTAACTAACGTAGATAAATTTTTGGATGCTTTTCAAAGAGAAGTTCCAAAGGATCACTGCTTCCAGGAGTTGGATTTGGCACTACGTGCCACGCCCACTCGATGGTGGGGACGCACAAAAACAGCTATGATGAGTGGCGCGATTATAGGAGGATGATGAGAATGTCATTTGGTCATCCTAAAGTACTGTTTACTGAGAAGTATGATGGGAGGAATGAATTGTGCGATCATTTGGCGAAATGGACTAGAGTGTATGGAACAGAGCGACAGCCAAAGTGGGTGCATTTATTCTGTCACACTCTGGACATGATCCCTATGAATTAATATTTGGTAATAGAGCTCGGCCACGGCATCACGGAGTGGGATATCTTAAGAGAAGTATTTTTTATGATCTTCAGCTTTGAAGACGTGTTCGAAAGCATTAATGAGGCATTGCAGGAGGTTAAGGCAGCGATCTTCTGAATTCTGTAGGATCCCTTGGAATTGGTTCAACCGGATTGGACCACCCAACTACGCTATGCGCTAGAATGCTATAATATGACCACTAAAGGAGAGGATGGGGACCACAGAATATCAATATCCCAAAAGCAGAGGGCCACCGTGCGGTTGAAGGTCTGTAGAAAGAGAACTCGGATATCACCGCACCGCTGAAAACTAGGCAGGTAAACATTGGTACTGAAGTGGAGCCTAAATTCGCGAAGATCGGAGATTACTGGGATGATGCCACAGTGGATAAAGTTGCTGAGTTACTCCACGAGTACCAGGATCTCTTTCCTACAAAATTTTCGGACTTGAAAGGCATCATAGGCAATTTGGGAGTGATGAAAATAACTTTGAACCCGGACGCTAAGCCCGTTAAGCAGAGGCCATATTGCCTTAATCCCAAATACAAGGAAAAGGTCCGCTTGGAATTGGACAAGATGTTTGAGGCAAGTACTATTAAACCATTGAAGGAATCTGATTGGGTGAGCCCAATGGTAGTTTAGATAAAAGAAGCAAAAGGGTGAGATAAGGATTTGCATAGATCTAAGAAAGCTTAATGATGCCTGCATTCACGATCCTTTCCCGACACCGTTTACTGATGAGGTACTGGACAATGTTGGAGGGCAGGAGGCCTACTTATTTACTGGTGGGTTCTCTGGATACCATCAGATCAAGATCACGCTAGAAGATAGGAGTAAAACAACCTTCGCGATGGAATGGGGTGTTTTCAGTGTATGGCGATGCCATTCGGACTCAAAAATGCGCCGGCATAATTCTCTCGCATAGTCATCGCAACGTTCAAAGATTTTATTCACAAATTCTTGGAGGTATATTTTGATGACTGGACAATGTTTGGGCTAGTAAAGTGCCATGTAGCCAATGTGCGCTTAATGTTCGATACATGCCGAAGGTATCAGATCGCATTGAACCTAAAGAAATGCTTGTTTTGTGTCCCCTTTGGGATTTTGCTGGGTCATGTAGTATGCAAGCAAAGACTAATGGTGGACCCTGCCAAGATTACGGTAATAATCAATTTGGAAGCCCCGAGGAGTGTCAAATAGTTGCGCGCAACACTAGGCCATAGTGGATATTATCGAAAGTTCATCAAAGCTTATGCCCAGATTACCGCGCCCATGGAAAAGTTGTTGAACAAGGACGCTACATTCTGTTGGGATGAAGAATGTCAACGCAGTTTAGATGTATTGAAGGAAAAGCTGGTAACGACGTCGATCTTGGTCTTCCCAGATTGGAAGAAGGAATTCCATGTGCACATTGATGCCTCATGTATTGCGTTGGGAGCAATGTTGAAGCCTGACACAGGTTGGCGAAGGAGAGATGGATCACCCTATAGCATTTGCAAGCAGAAAATTATTAAAGTCTAAAAAGAGTTACTCAACGAAAGAGCACGAGGGATTGGCTATGGTGTACACACTCCAAAAGTTCAGGCACTATCTGTTGGGCAGACATTTCAAGATGTACACAGACCATTCCGCTTTGAAGTACCTAGTCAATAAGCCTCTGTTGGGGGGGGGGGAAGATATGCAGATGGTTGTTGTTGTTTAAGAATATGACTTTGAGTTAATTGTCAAGCCAGGAAGGCTGAATGCAAGACCTGACCATTTGTCGCGCATTGAAACGGGGGAGGAGTCTACTAACTTTGAGGAAGGGTTGCCCGACGTGCAGCTCTTTGCGGTGCACGTAGCAGACAACCACATTTGCAGATATTATCCATTTTTTTACCACAGGGACAACTCCAGAAGGCTACACCAGCGAGTAGAAGAAGGAATTGGTAGTATGTGCGGCTGATTTCTCAGTAATCGCCGGACATTTGTATAAGATGAGATCGAATGAGATACTCCGACGGTATGTGCCCAATTTCGAAAGAAACAAAATCCTTGCGGAGGCTAATGGAACGGTTGCAAGAGGACATTATGCAGGATAAACAACAGCGCAAAAGATTTTGTGTGCCAGATTGTGGTGGCCTACGTTGCATAAAGATTGTAAAGTGTATTGTAGGACGTGTGATGCATGTCAAAGAACAAGCAAGCCATCGCGAAGGGATGAGCTACCAATTAATCCTCGAGTGTCGTTACAACCCTTTGAGAAATGGGCTATTGATTTTGTAGGACCAATCCAATCCCCAGGTAAGAAAACAGGTGCGCGCTACATCATCACCGAGATAGAGTATCTGGCCAGAGGGGTGGAGGCACAGCATGTAAAGGATTGTACAGGGGCTACAACAGTTAAATTTTTGTTTGAATACGTGCTAACGAGGTTCGGGTGCCCAAAAGTATTGATGAGTGATCGCGATACGCACTTCCTCAACGAAACGATTAGTGCGCTGACTGAAAAATTTCAAGTTTATCACCAGAAGAGTACACCATATCACCCCCTGGCTAATGGAACGATGGAGGCCTTCAATAAGATATTGGAGAATGCGCTGACAAAGATTTGCAACGGGCAACGGAATAATTGGGACGTGTGTGTACTGGCAGTGTTATGCACATACAGGACGACTTGGAAAAAACTAACAGGTCAGACACCTTTCCGGTTGGTTTATGGCATAAATTTGTCATGCCTATGGAATATATCTTGCCTAGTCTACACATAGCAGCCTTCACAGGGATGGCGGACTGCGGAGCCTTGGAAGAACGGCTCGCGCAATTGATGGAGCTCGAAGAGCGTAGATTCTTGGCTCGATTTCATCAACAAGTACAAAAGGAACGTGAAAAGGCATGGCACAATCGACACATCAAGTTTCACACATTCAAGGTAAATGACTTCGTTTTATTATATGATAGTAAGTTCGTTAAATTTCCAGGAAAGTTTTCGGTGCACTGGTTGGGGCCATATGTCATCAAAGAAATCACAGTTGAGAGCGCGGCTCAGCGCGCAACGTTGAATGGAGAACCTTTCCTAAGAAAAGTGAATGGGAACCTGTTGAAGCCGTATGCAAGAGATCTAGCTCAATGACTACATGACGATAGCACAGTCTTAGTGCTCCACGCAGTTGCAATGGAGCAC
This sequence comes from Pinus taeda, assembly GCA_000404065.3. NCBI lineage: Eukaryota > Viridiplantae > Streptophyta > Pinopsida > Pinales > Pinaceae > Pinus > Pinus taeda. Next base: position 437,773 of record APFE030866168.1, read on the forward strand.
GGGCCTAAAACTACACTGCCAGGTTTTGAGGACTCCGCGACAAGGGGGCTGCGTGAAACAAGGTGATGTCATAGTACCACAAGCTACGTGAAGGGAGCTGTGCTATGAAGGGAGATACCGCACAGCACTGCTAGAAAACGACCATTAGGGTCACTGTTCATGATTTGACAGACAGGAGACAGTTAAGAGAAGCGGGGGGGTGGCATTTAAGGCTAAGATCTTTGGAGATCTATCGCTAATTCAGCATTAATGGATGGATTTTGGGGGTAACGGTCAAATTTGAATTCAAAATCTCCTTTAAATTATGTGTGGCCATCCAGCAGAGAACACTTTGCATCCTTAGAATTTTTGCGTTGTGTTGACTGTCGCTTATGAATCGCAAGTTTTTTGAGGATTTGGTTGCAATCTGTGTTTGATAATCTATGCAGGACACCCAACAACTTATTTGCAGCACTATGTCAGGACTAGGAGCGACTACAAGCACTGGAGGAACTGTTGCCTCCGAAGGAGCGGCTCCAGAAGTTGTGAGCATGGAGGCAAAAGGCTCCTGTGCCTACAGCGCCAAGGTCGCCTGGGCCGAAGCTTACACCTGTGTGCGAGACCCGTAAGCCAAAGAAAGAAAAGCAGAAGAGGCCAATGCTAGTGCGCGAGTTGCCTAGGAAGCACTCTGCTAGCCAGGCACAGAAGAAGGGCAAGAAACCTGAGAAGGTTGTAGATTGGAAGCCGAAGAGGGTGCTAAAAATATAGACGCTGAGGGCATGGAGCCCATCTCCAAGTTGTCGGAGTATATCCCTCAACGCAAAAGAAAGGTGAAGGTCACCAAGGACCCAGACGTGGAGAAATTCGGCATTCACCCTCCCCTATTGCCAGAAAATATCAACTTTCAAGGTCCGCACTTGGCGAGGGTTCCCCTTTTAAAGATAGAGGACTGGGAGTTGGCTGACCATGAGAGGTTCCCCCACCTCGCAACAGAGAATTACATGAAATAGGTGTATTACAAAGAATCCGGTGTCACTACGTTGGAGCCAGTTGAGTGGATTCGCAGAGTAAACCAATTGGGGTTGATGAACCTGTTGTGGGTGCCCCACTATCACTGCTCCCACATCAATATCACTTGCATAAAGCAACAGCTGACTCCGGTGCATGATGGGTGTTTATGGCTTGATGTGCCCATCCCCATCACAGACATGCTTATCCACCAGATGACGCTCCTGCCAACAAAAGTCTTGAATCCGACTAAGGAGTTTGGCGAAAAGATAAGCGAGCGGGAGTTGGCAGAGAAGATGAAGGCGAAGTTTGAGCTTATCAAAAGCCGCACAGGTACTCCATAACATCCATCAACAACCATATATAGGGAAAAACCGCTCCGAGGATGAACCCTAGCTTTGCTGCCTCCTTTCCTTCGGCCGCCATCGGGTCTTTGAATGCCCCTACTACGGATGGTTTCGAGTGTTTCAGGCACAGGTTTAGGGACTTTTTCCTCTCTGCGGATTCGCAAGATTTCCATACAAAGAATGCCAGCGCCGCGGACACGGATGCTCACGCAGATCTCTTTGTCGTGGGCTCGGGAGTAGCATGGCTTCAGCCCCCTGCTTCCTCAACATGCATATGTGGCCCTCTTCAGAACGCCGGCGCAGCAGCCAAGGACGCTCACGCAGAACCCTCTGCCGCTTCTCCTCTAATCGTGGCTTTCGGGAAGGAAGGGTCTGCTCCGGTTGGTTGTTTGCCTCTTTTGCCCCTGAGGCAAATCCAAGAAACGAAAATCAATCAACGCGTATGCCTCCTCTCTTCACAAATCTGCAGGGGAAAGAGGCATTCTGACTTTTCTTCCTCGTTCCAGATACAAATCAAGCTCATTACAGGCAAAACTACGCTACAATGGGTAAGCCAGACGGATCTAGTGCAGAATCTCAAGCATACACTGAACATCAAACTGGGGATCCCCTCTGCAGCTCAACGGCTTCTCCACGAAGGCAAACAACTTGAGGATTTTTATCCTCTTTCTTTTTACTGCATTAAGAAAGATGCATCCATTATTTTAACCCTTCGTTTGAGAGGAGCTGCTGGAGAGTCATCCTCAGCTAAGGCATTTTCATACAAAGATGCAGTCCATGCTCAAAAGCCTGAAAAGACAGCTTCACCAGTTCAGGCTCCCAAACCTTTTCTGGTGGAAAAACTGGAGGAAACCCCCACCATTGAAATAATGCATCCAATGCTGGATGACCAAACCCAAAAGTTTGCAGAGCACGCCATTATTTGCAGGTTTAATGGGCTCTGGCCGCACACAGTAGACCTCTACCAATGGATCCACTCTAACTGGACCAACAACTGCAAGGTTTTGTTATGCTCAAAGGGCTTCTTCATTGTAGTGTTCGCCTTCGATGAGGACTACCAAAAAGCCCTTACTGCAGGTCCATGGTTCTGGGGCTCAGCAGGATTATTTCTCACCCCATGGTTCCTAGATTTCGATCCAGCTACAACAGTCATAACCAAGCTCCCCATCTGGGTCAGACTCCCCAACCTCCCGGCGCATCTATGGCATTTTTCTGTTTTCCAAGGGATTGGCAAGGCTCTAGGCTGCCTCCTCGATACAGACGTCTCAAGAGGGGAAAAGGGCCTCTATACCTTTGCCAGAATCTGTGTAGAAATAGACATGAGCAAAGGTCTCCCTGACCAGATCAATCTCAAAATTGGAGACTTTCATTGGACTCAGGCCCTGGACTACAAGAACACAGCCTTTCGCTGCCGGAACTGCCATCACACAGGGCACCTTCAAAGCTCCTGTCCCGCGATGCCGATACACAAAAAGAAGGCCAATCCTAAGCAGAAATCCAAGAGCTGGAAGCCTCATACCCCTCCCCCCATGGACGACTTTGATTTCAGCACGAATGATGAGGAAGAGACCGCGGAAGATATGGAAGCAAAACTAGCACAAGATCGGCCCCAGGCTGAGCATGTGGACTTGTCTGTTCAGCCAATCTCACAGAAAAGGAATCATGAATCTTCTCCATCGGATTCAGACAAGGAAACTTCTCCGTCTGCTCAGCTCAGCTTGCAAATCCTGCCTCACCAGCAATGCTCTCCTGAATGGGTCAAAGTTGGTAAAAAGAAAGGGAAAAAGTGTCGATTAGTTGATTCCATCCATGTTGGGTAGAATCCTCTGTTCTGCTCTGCTTCTCTACTCCTCTTGTTTCTTCATGTTTAGCTCCCGTCTTTTCTTTCTCTTCTAGGGGCCGAGGTGGATAGATCATCTTTTCCGGCTGCCCTTGTTCCTGCTTTTTTGGCTGTAATATCTCATTGTACTATATTTTCCCTTAATAGATTTAACTTTTACTGAGAAAAAAAAAAAACATCCATCAACAACCCCGTGGTGAAAATTGTGACACAGATACTAGCTTGTAAGGTCATGAGGAAGTGTCACGCGGATGAGGTTCCGGTGCCTGTGATCTCATTAGCTACATAATGCGCAGAGGGCGTGTAGTTCAACTAGTCGCGCTATCTATATAGTGAGTTCCTTGTGAATTATCGCGAGGCTCAAGATGAGAGAAAGACCCTCCACTACACATGGTTGTTGCTCTCTATTGTGCTGGTTTCCTGGGAATTGCCGAAGGACAGTCAGTTCCCCCCATTGGAGGCAGGTTTGTCGGAGGTTGCACAGTTTGCCTCCCTTTGGGCCATGAAGGACCCCGCGCGAGTCACTGAGACAAAATTTATGGGTTTTGATGGAGTCGAGCATTCACATGGCCATCAACCAGCGGCCATGGTTGTCCCCAACTGTGTATGAGCAGTTGTCAGAGTACACAGAGTTCAAGGCAGACTTCCACCGCGTGTATATCAGGGCGCAGAAGGATCCAGAGCAAAAGTGGTTCAATTGCCATATCTTGCCATAGATGATGCGATTCAGGAAGTCATCAAGCGATGGCCAGTAAATTGGCATTCTCCGTCTGAACTGGCTACGGGTACCAGGAAAGGCGCGGGGAGTTTTGCGGAGAAGAAGAAGGAGGCAGTGAAACAAGTGGTCCAGAAGTTAACCATGTAGAGAAGGAAGGAAGCCAAGGAGAAGGCCCAATTAGAAAAAGAGCATGATGCAAAGCAGCATGCTGAACAAGAATAGCGTGATTCTGAGCAAAGCAATAAATCCCCTTCGCCCCAAACCGAGCAAGAAAAGTAGTCAGTGCAAGGCGATGGTGATGATGAAGGACAGGGCACTCCATTCCGGATCAAGAGGTATAGAGAACAACAGATGAAGGGGCCCCGAAAGAAGTCTAAGGCGATTAGGCTACCACTGGATCCCATTACGCTGACAGAGGGTAACCTCAACGAGATGGGGGATAAAGTGCGTGACACCACCGCTGAATTATTGCAGCAATTTGAACAACAACACTTGTAGTCATTAAGTACTATTTAGAAGGATCTACGCGAACTGCAGATCCAGACCAGCAGGATACAGGTGAGAGCAGGTCAGGTGGGCGTTGCGTAGAAGAGCCTAGCACCAAGGACAATTCAGGCTGCAGAACTTGTCAGGTCAGTGGACCTCAGGACAATCGCACTACTAGAAGGGTCCCTGAGCGCAAAATCGACCAATGACAAGATCATCGTAAGCATTCTAAAGAATATCGACCTCAATGTTGCAGCTCCCCAACTAATATTTTCACGCGCTACAGACTAGTGTGATAGCAAAATTGAGAGCACGGGAGCAGCACGCCCTCAATTTAATCAGCGAGTACAGGGTGAACAATGAGCAAATGTTCGTTGAAAGGACAGGGGCCCTGAAGGCAAAGGAAACGATCTAGGCACAGAGCGCTTAGCTGGTAGTCGTGGTTGCAGAGGCATGCAAGGAAGTGCTGGAGTTGCACATACCTGAGGAGGCACTGCTCGAGGCCAAAATTCGAAAACTTGCTACGGGCATCTGCGATGCTAAGGCAAAGGTGGCCAAAGTTCAATTTGAGCTTAATATGAAAATCACAGAACTGGAACTTATGTCACAACCTTCGACTCCGCCAAAAGTTAGGGAACAGCGCAAAGTTGCCGTCAAGGAAGGATTAGCTACTGTGGATACCGCAATTGCTCATTGTACAACTTTGTTTGAGCAGGCCATGGAAGTGGTGATGAGCTTGCAAGAGGATCCCATTGTGCAGATATTGAATACCGAGATCCGCGAGCTCTAGCAGCAGTATGACGAAGTAAGGGCGACAACACACACCATTTGTTCATTTTAGGTATGTTCTATTATGCTTAGAGCAATTTATTTCAGAAACTCAATATCTTTTCTAGATTAGCAATCACATCAACATTAAAGTAAACTACAGATAGAAGATAAACATAAATCGCAAAAGACAAGCCAAGACAAGAGGACACAAGATGTGGTGCTAGCCAGGGACACACCAATGTGGGGAAACCCTTGATCAATTCTTCTTATATGTTCTTCAATAGTTCAGCAGAGAGAAAGAGAGAGATAGTACATTTACAACAAAAGTCAACACTTTGACTTATCTAAATAAAAGGATAGATCATCTCTAAGAAGATGATAGATGAGCTTAGTTGAAGACATGTTGCTTCAACTGATTCTCCAAGGTGACTCCTTCACCCATCATTGTGATGCATCTCATCATCATGCTGCACCTCACTGTGTTGCACCATGTTGCACCCATCATCACAAAGCTAGACCTCATGACTGTTGCACTGTGGTCCCATGTGCCATGGTTGAATCATGTTGTCATACTACAAGTCTCATGTGCTTGCAGCACCATGCCCATGTTGTCCACACTTGGCATGCTGCACCATGCTTGTTGTCGTCCATGCTTGTTGTTGTCATGTCACAGCGGTTGTCCCAATTTGCTGCCATGTCATATCACAGTTGATGTCCTATGTCATAGGTTGTCCCATCGTAGTTTCTATCCATGTATTGTTGCTATGTACAGCTACACTGATGTCCCACTCTGCCTTGTGCATCATGTACTTGTTGTCCATGTATTGATGCTATGTACAGCTACACCGTTATCCCACTGTACCTTGTGCATCATGTACTTGTTGTCCATGTATTGCTGCTATGTTTGTGACTGGTTAGGGCATATGTGCCTGCTGTAATAACCCTTGATCAGCTACCAAAACTATCCTTATTGACTGCGGCTTACCCTTGGAGAAGTGGTGTCTCCCATCACTGTTGTTTTTGGCATAGACAAACCCCAATACACCTCCACGCTGCCCTGTTTTGGAGTGGCTAGGCCTGCGGCCTTCCACAGACCTTCGCTGCCACCTATAGCCCACTCAAACCACCATACGTTGCCCTCCAAACAGCTCATAGGGTTGTGACTTACCCACAGCAGCCTACATTGCCCTTTACCAAGCGTTGGGCACATAAAACACCTCCACACTGTCCTAAAACAGCTTGCCCTTGTCTCGGCCCTCAGAGGAGCTACCTTGGCCTCTCTTACAGCACCTCGACCCTCCAAAAGACCCATGAAACAGACCTTCCTTTGCTACACTCATGACTTTCTGTTGATTGTAACTAGGGCATCCTTTAGGACTGCGGTTAGGGCATCCCTTAGGACTGCGACTAGGGCAGCTTGTTTAGCCTTCTTTCCTCCTGCGTCTAAGGCCTCATCCTCCTAGATTTCTCTTCCACTAAAACCCAAAGCGAGGCCTTCTTTCCTCCTACATCTAGTGCTTCATCCTCCTAGATTTCTCTTCCACTAAAACCCAAAGCGAGTGGAGAGAAATCAAGAGTGAAGTGTGTGTGAAATGGCTCTCAAGTCATCTCCTTTTATACTAAAACATTGAGCACATGTGGGTGTTATTTAGTTGCTAGCTGACCTTGACGAATTGTCTTATAACACAAATAAATTCATAACTCCATGAATACTTATCAGAATTGATGATCTTTAGATCAATCCTACACCTCTCGATGAGAGGGATCCATGAAAAATATCAGCTACCATAAGTAAGATGACCCACATGGAGTTTGGCCCTAGTTGCCAATTTTAACACCATTGCTACAGCACAGCACCTCGCCAAGTTGCAAGAGGTAAAATAGAACCTTGCACAAGTGGAAGCTGCGCAAAAAAAGAAAGCAATCCTTAAGGCTAGGTTAGGTCCTTGGTTGGATGAAGCCTACCCAATCTCGGCCAACATACAGGAAAAGTTGGCAAACTTGCAGCTTACATAGCAGAAAATCAAGCGAGCCGATGAAGGACCAGCCACAGAACAATCGATGGAGCAAGTAAAGCAGGAGCCACGCAAAGCGCAGCTGAAGTAGTGGTTGTACAGGTCGAGCTGGGGGATCTTCACAGCAGGATCACTGCGCCAGTCAAGTGAATCGAGGGCGAGTCACGACCTTTGTGTTGGGGGCTCGTTGGGATGGGGTCCCCTGGGGTCAGTTTTGGGGCAAAAGCCCAAGTTTTGATGTAAGAAGATGAAAAGCCTCCGCAAATTGTGGTCGCAGAGCACATAGCTAGTTAAGAGTCAAAAAGGGCTTTTACCCTCCCTTATGTAAAGTTGAGTCGGCTTTTGAGATCTAGGTGTGTCTTAGAGAGTCTAAGGCAAGTAAGAAGAAGTCTATGGGTAGGAGCGAAGAAGTCTAGCGCAAAGATAGAAGTCTTAGAAGAGGGAAACACTATGTAGCTGAGTGCGCAAAGGCCTAGAGTAGTGTCCCCAACCAAGTGCATGGGCCCCTGCAACTGAGTGCGCAGGGAAGTATTGGATCTGTAAACCTATATTGAAGATCAATAAAGAAGATTATTGCAAAAATTCTTGTGTTTTAGCTCTTTACTTCTGTTATGTATGATTGTGATATATGTTGTGATGGAATGATGTCTTTATAAAATAATGATGTATTGATGCGTGAATTTACTTGATCCGTCTTATTATTTGAACGCAATTAATGTTAAATGATTACGTGAAGATCATAACACTGTCTGTTAAAATTATCGAACACTTAGGTGGATCTGAGTAAATACTGGTCTAAAAGTAATCTTTGATGTGCGTAAGTAGCTAATTCGCCCGTTCAAGGTCCGCAAACGCCAGTCATAGACCTTTGCAGAGTTCGCGGAGGTCTAGAGGTCGATTTGAGGAAGTTACTACAGTAAGCCATAAGAGATTAAAGATTTGCACGAAGGCAGATCTAGGTCATAGAAGGACATCACACTAATCTCTGGGTGCGGAACTTGGTTCCAGCATCCCCCCATACTGCTTCAACATCCCCCCATGCTGCTTCGAGTGAGACTTCAGTCCGCGCACCATGGATTGATGCCGGAAGGGCTAGTATTGTAGGGATTTGTTTGGCACAACTAACTCTGAACTTGGGTCAAGACCCCCTAAGCCAACAAAGACCCAGAAATCGTTTGGAGAAATTCCACCCGGATGAAGATTTATTAAAATAATTAATATTTTTAAAGGGGTTCCTAAGTCTAAGCTTAGGAAAATTAAAATATTAATGTGTATTACTAAAATATGGGTGAGAAAGTTCTAAGTGACGAGAATCAAGCCAGTTCTAGTCTTAGCTATTGATTAGGGACTTAATCTCGGTCGTTGATTTGTCAACAGGAAAAGTATAAGAGGAGGCTTGAGGGTCAGTTGGAAACACACCAAATGATCAAAGAATTCGATTTTCTAGGGCGACATTTGCTGAGGAAATCGAGTTAGTGATCAAAGTTGCAGTGAGGGGCAGTTTAGCAAGGGATTTTCATCCGAGGCTGAAGAATACATAGCATAGATGCAGTGCAGTGCCGAGAAAGACAACACATGCCCTAGAAGGGCTAACACAGAGGTCGAAGAGTTGACGCAGAGGACACAGAACGCTGACGCAGGTGACGCAGAAGCAGTAGACGCTGACGCTGGGCCTCAGAGACAGCGCTGGGGAGATTTTGTGGGGTAGACTTGGAGCAAATTAGCAGATTCTGAGCCAGGTGAGGGTGACGTAGATCCTGGAGGAGTGACATCGTTCCAGAGCAGTGCTTGGAGCAGCTTTCACTGTCTAGCATAGGGAACAGCCAGAGTCACTAAGGGGATTGATCATTCGGTTGCTAATTTATCGGAATATCTGTCTCCAAATAGAGGTACTACTACCAAGGATATTCTCTGTTGGGTGAGCCATTTCTGGCACCCTAGTTGTGTTCACGAAATCTACTTAATAATACAAACCCTTTATATGCTGCATCAGTTTTCCCAAATTGGGTTTTTCCGGGGACGATTGTCCAAAAGTAACGGTGTCCCTTGTGTTATTGTCTTTGTTTATTTCAGTGCATGATTTGTATATTTTTGAAAGTTGCAATAGTGTTTACTTCGATGTTTATGCAATTAAATAACTTGTTAATGTAAAGAACAAGTAGGAGATTGTAAACCAACAATTGCAGTAGGGGTTTTTGATGTGTTAGATTCAGGAATTTTCACAGACTTGACCCTTGGACATGAAAGAGCTCCCTTAAAGGAGCAAGGGGCAACTTCAAGCACCAAGAGAGGAGGTCTACAAGTGAAGATATTAATTTTTATATATCAATGTGTGGTTATGGTGTTAAAAGTGACAAGTCGGCCTAGTGTAAGTAGTGCCCTTAAGGGCTAAGTGTCACACCACAAAGATGCATATATAAAGAGGAGAACGTAGACCTCAAAACACACATCCAAAAGCGCAACACATCATGATCTCTCTCTCTTTGATTTAGCTGCAGATGTAAAGGGACCCTAGAAAAGGTGAAAAGGAGTTTGGTTGGTGTCTTTTCTAGACTATTTGGAAGGTCGAGTTATATGGGCAGCAAGTCGATGCTAGAGGAGGGATATCAGGGAAAATCTTGTGCATAAATAAGGTGTGTTTCTTCCTCTAATTGGGCTGCAAGTATTCTGTGATATTGCAGGTAGAAAGTTGCTCATTTGAGGATGGCTAAGAGGCCTAGAGAGTTTCCAAACTCTAGGCCGCATTCACAGAAGTGACAGCGCAGCTATTTGGGGGAGAAAGCAGGGCTTAAGGAAGGGTTTGGAACAGTGTTTTAGGGCTGACGTGTGCACTAACCAGGTCTGTCAGAACTCATAAAAATTGCACAAGTGCCAAGGACAAGTGGAGCAGTAAACAAGGTATGTTTGACTCCTATTGTAGATGTGTTGCTAGTGGATGAGTTGTCCTAGTTTGGACAGATTGTGAAGGACATCTTGAGGCTGTTGTGAGGGCAACAAGTAGGTGTTCTTTTTAGCCTAGATCAGTTGGCAAGGACATTGACAACTGTAAGGAGGGTGAAGTTTGGAGGCCTAGTGTTTAATCCCTTGAAGGAAGAAGTGGCAGCCTAACTGTGCTAGTGAATCATCCCTAAGATGATAGTTGGAGAAGGTATTTGAAAGTCATAGGGGGCAGCCCTCCATGCCCTAAGTTTGTCTTCATCGAGCAACACAAGAAGGCAATAGAGGGAAGAAGTCCCTAAGAGTTGGGTCCTTGAAGGACTAAGGAGCAGCTAGTGGACAAGAAGTTTCAAAGGAGCTGCGCAGTAGCAATGGACAGTCTAGAGTTGTTCACAAATAGTGTTGTGAACAAATCGAAAGAAGACCCTATGTGTTGAGCATTGATGGATGAATGATCAGCTAGAGGGCAGATGCAAGTCGTGTTTAGTGACCTAAAGGAGCAAGATCATTGATAGAGGCAGAGAGGTGTTGCTGCAAATTGAGAGCTAAAGAACCAAGTAAATATGTTTAGGGTACAACCAGTGGCGCTATGAGGCATGCTTCATCAGCTAGTAGGTTAGACTGTACTTTTTCAGTGTAGATTGGTTGTCAACGAACTGACACCAAACCCTAGTTTGTATTCTTGTACTTAGAACGGGAGCCCTAAACAGTTGTATTACAATTTGTTAATATAACAAAGTTGGTTGTTGAAAATTGCAAAAAGTTGTCTATTTTTTGTATTAGTTGATTTACTACTATTTATATTCCGCTATGCAAAGTAGTTTGTTGTGGCATTTTGTTAATTTTATGCAACAATGGTATGTTCGATGCTTTAGAGCAATTTTACTTCAATTTCTTTATTAGCCCAATATCAATATCCAATTTAGCAATCACATCAACATGATAGTAAAATGCAGATAGAACATAAACATAAACAGTAGAAGACAAGCCAAGACGAGAGGACACAAGATGTGGCACCAGCTAGGGACAAACCCTAATGTGGGGAAATCCTTGATCAATTCTTCTTATATTCTTCAATAGTTCAGCAAAGAAAGAGATAGTACAATTTACAAATCTGATAATTTATGACAACAACAAAAAGCCCTAACCAAAAAGGTCAACGTTGGTCAACAGGGCACATTCCTTCCTCAATTCAACTCGGTCAAACCCAGTCAACTTCGGCCTCCAACAGCAAGTCTAATCAGCCCAAAATAGTCCGAAAAAGTCTAGTCAAAACTAGTCAACAAACGTCAACTCTGTAGCCAACCCTAGTACAGTCAACGCTAGTCAAAGGAGAGGTCAAATTGCCTCATTTTTAGTGCCTAGATCTGTGGCCTACTAGGACAGAGATACCTCACGCAAACCGAAGTCAAAACAAGTCAACGCTTCAAGTCAACGGTGTCAAATAACCTCCCTGCAGCTCGGTCAACGTTGGTCAATGTAGTCAACAGAAATTTGTCCTTTCCTTCACACGTGTGAGAGAGAAGAATGCCCAAAAATGTGTACCCAATCACAAGAGGAGAGAGAGAGAGATGTGAGATGAGATGATGGTGAAAATGACTTGAGGTCTCCTTTTATATGCAACATTGAGGATGAGTTGGGGGTTTGAATACCTGTTTTACTTGTTGGTCGACCTTGACAATTTGTCCATAATATAAATGAGTTCATATCTTTATTTGTACATGTCGGAATCAGATGATCTTTAGATCAATCCTACACCTCTCGAAGAGAGGAATCCAAGAAAAATATCGATTGTCATAAATAAGATGACCCATGTGGAGTTTTAGCCCTAGTTGCTAATTTTAACACATTTGAATTGGTAGTGTCATAGATTCTATGACCCTAACCTAGATTCTCTAGTGTTGTGGAAAAACATGGTATTAAAGCTACTTTGAAGGGCCAGTGAATCAGAGTGCACACAGCGAAGCCACTCAGAGGGAGTTGAGATCGTCTAGACTCTAGATCATGGAGCAGAGGGTTCAGCTAAAGACATGGAGATGTGGTCTTCACTGACTTGGTAGCAAGATAGGCTAGGAGTTCTAGTGGATTGGTGGTGAACCTGGTGAACAACAGTTTGTTGTAGGGCAGGTTGTTGATCATGGACTTCTTATGACTTGCCATGGATTGTTGAGACAATTCGAGGATTGCTTTGGCATGGACAAGATTGGCATGATCAAGATTGCTTGATGTGATGGACAAGATGTTGGCAGGCTAGTTTCTTCATTGGATCGTGATGTTGCATATTCAAGATTGGAGGGATGTGCAAGTGTTGTGTTTGATCCAGGAGGATAAGTGCTTGCAGGACTAGGTACCGATAATGACGACCTGTGTTCAACCGCAACTTGGATCAACTTTGTAGGACATGAGAACAATAGCAACTTGAGACAATGGACATTTTGTAGACTCAGAGGGAGTCTACCTTCAAAGGGAGCAGCCCTATGGAAGTGTTGAGATCTTCAAGTTCATATGAGATGAGGTAGAGGCACTATCAAGATAGTGTTGTTCATTCTACAAAGTATGTTGCAGTGATGGACGCCAAATGAGTTGGTGTCGTCGTTGATGATGAAGACTTCCTAGTGTTGGAAGTACCTCCCTCGCTAAGAGGGAGTGTTGAGATTTGTAGCTTGGGAGGTACTCCAAACCCTAGGCTAGAGGGTTGTGGAGGAATTGGCACCACAAAGCCACTTGTGGGCTAAGAACCCAAGCATGGGGATTTTTCACACAAAGGAGTTAGGCCAAAACCAAGATGACTTTTGTTGACTTGACCCTTGGAGATGTAAGAGCACCCTTAAAGGAGCAAGGGGAAACTTCAAGCACCAAGAGAGGAGGTCTACAAGTGAAGATATTAATTTTTATATGTCAATGTGTGGTTATGTTGTTAAAAGTGACAAATTAGCCTAGTGTAAGGAGTGCCCTTAAGGGCTAGGTGTCACACCACAAAGAGGCATATAAAAAGAGGAGAGCATAGACCTCAAAACACACATCCAAAAGTGCAACACATCAAGATCTCTCTCTTTGATTTGGCCGCAAATGTGAAGTGACCCTAGTCAAAGGTGAAAAGGAGCTTGGTTGGTGACTTTTCTAGACTATTTGGAAGGCCGAGTTATGTGGGTAGCAGGTCGAGGCTAGAGGAGGGAGATATGAACAAATCTTGTGCATAAAGAAGTTGTGTTTCTTCATATGATTGGGCTGCGGGTATTTTGAGATATCGTAGGTGAAAAGGTGCTCATTTGAGGAGGGATGAGAGGCCTAAAGAGTTTCCAAACTCTAGGCCACATTCACAGAATTGACAATGCCGATATTTGGAGGAGAACACAAGGCTTAAGGAAGGGTTTGCAGCAGTGTTTTAGGGTTGATGTATGCCCTAATCAGGTCTGTCAGAACTCAGAAAACTTGCACAAGTGCCAAGGGCAAGTGGAGCAATAAACAAGGTATGTTTGTCTCCTATTGTAGATGTGTTTCTAGTGGATGAGTTATCCTAGTTTGGACAGATTCTGAAGGACACCTTGAAGCTATTAAGAGGGCAGCAAGTAGGCGTTCTTTGTAGCCCTAGATCCGTTGGCAATTAGGACATTCACAATTATAAGTAGGGTGAAGTTTGGTGGCTTAGTGGTTGATCCCATAGTTTTCAGAACCGGACCGGTCATTGAACCAGTAGACCCTCCGGACCAGGGACCATTCAGAACTGAAACAGGTAAAAAAACTAGACCAAAAAGCCAGTCAACCAAAAACACATAAAATATTCAAATTTTAAAGAAAAACATATATATTCATGTGCATCCATATGAATCCAAACCATTTATACACAAATAAGTAAAAGTTCTCATTTATATAGATTGTAAGGGTGCACTAACCAAAATAGCGTCCAGTGCAATCCATCTCTAAACCAGAAATACATCAAGAAACAAGCTCCACATGGCCTCTAGCATCCAAAAAAATTATGCTATCACAAATACCTACATATCATCAAAATCATCGCCTATATTGGGATCTTTGTCATCAATATCACCCTCTAAGCATCAAAATAAGATAGAAAAATCATAGCATGTCAAGTCAATATCTTGTTTGAGTGATGGTTATTTCTTTTTAGTAGGCTCATGATAGAGGAGTTCAACAATGAATGCCACTAACATCAAGGTACATAGAGGGCTTGGTGCTCTTGATTAAATACTAGTTCCATACCCTTGTACATGACAAAATCCAATGTAGTGTTGCAATCTACCCAACCCTGAAATCCTAGAAAATTGTTAAGTCTGTTGGATTTTGAGTGAGATATAAAATTCTACTTTATCCATATGAAATCCAATGAGCTCAAAAACCACTCTCAAACATCCCGAGTCATTTCATGGTAATGTTAAAAAATTAAGTAAAAGGCACTTTTACTTTAAGAATTTAACATTACCATGAAATGCATAGCGATGGTTGGGCCATATGCTTGAATATTAGGCACCTATTTTGGGCTAGTGCCTGGCTAAGACAAACATTAAAAGAGAAAAAGCAAAACAGGCCCCACTTGTTGCGTTTTGCGTGGCTTTACCATACCGAACTAGACAAGAACAGTTCAAGTCACCAGTTTGAACCGGTTTTTGCCTCAAAACGATCAAACTGGTATGAACTGGCTAGTCCAGTTCGGTCCGTACAACATTAGTTGATCCCTTGAAGGAAGAAATGGCAGCCTAAGTGGGCTAGTGAATCAACCCTAAGTTGATAGTTGGAGAAGGACATTTGACAGTCATTGTCGGCAACCCTCCATGCCCTAAGTTTGTCTTCATCGGGCAGCACAAGAACGCAATAGAGGGAAGAAGTCCCTAAGAGTTGTGTCCTTGAAGGACTGAGAAGCAACTAGTGGGCAAGAAGTCCCAAAGGAGATCAAAAGCAACAATGCGCAGTGTAGGGTTTTTCACAAACGGAGTTGTGAACAACTGGAAAGAAGACCCTATGGATTGAGTCATTGATGGACGAATGATCAGTGAGAGGGTAGATGGGAGTCGTGTTCAGTGACCTAAAGGAGCAAGATCATTAATAGAGGTAGAGAGGTGTTGTTGTAGATCGAGAGCCAAAGCACCGGGTGGATGTCTTCAAGGTATGACTAGTGGAACTATGAGGCATGCTTCATTAGCTAGTAGATAAGAGTGCACTTTGTTCAAGGTAGATTGGTTATCGAAGGACTAACACCAAACCCTAGTTTATATTCTTGTATCAGTGGATGTATGAGGCCCTTTATCCCTGGTACAGGAGCACTAGACAATTGTATTATAGTTTGTTAGTATAACAAAGTTGTGTTGTTGAAAATTGTAAAAAGTTGTCTATTTTGCACACTAGTTGATTTACTGTTATTTATATTTCGCTATGCAAAGTAGTTTGTTGTGGCATTTGGAATGGTAGTGTTAAATATTCTAAGACCTTAACCTAGATTCTCTAGTTTTGAGGAAAAACAACATGGTATCAGAGCTAATTTGAGGGCCAGTGAATCAGAGTGTACATAGTGAAGCCACTCAGAGGGAGGTGAGATTGTTTAGATCATGGAGTAGAGGGTTCAGCTAAAGACATGGAGATGTGGTCTTCACTGGCTTGGTAGCAAGATAGGCTACGAGTTCTAGTGGATTGGTGGTGAACTTGGTGAACAACAATTTGTTGTAGGGAAGTTTGTTGATCATGGACTTCCTATGACTTGCCATGGATTTTTGGGACAACTCGAGAATTGCTTTGGCATGGACAAGATTGGCATGATCAAGATTGCTTCATGTGATGGACAAGATGTTGGCAGGCTAGTTTCTTCATTTAATCATGATGTTGTATATTCAAGATTGGAGGGATGTGCATGTGTTGTGCTTGATCCAAGAGGATGAGTGCTTGCAGCACTAGGTTGCGATGATGATGGACCGTGTTCGACCGCAACTTAGATTGACTTTGTAGGACAAGAGATCAGTAGCAGGTTGAGTCAGTTGAGATCGAGTAGACTCAGAGGGATTCTAGCTTCAAAGGAAGTAGCTCTATGGAAGTGTTGAGATTTTCAGGTTCAGATGAGATGAGGTAGCGCAATTCATTCTATAGAGTATGTTGCAGCGATAGATGCCAAATGGGCTAGTGTCGACAGTGATGATGATGGAGACTTCCCAGAGTTGGAAATACCTCCCTCACTAAGAGGGAGTGTGGACATTTGTAGCTTGCGAGGTACTCCAAACCCTAGGCTAGAAGGTTGTGGAGGAATTGGCACCACAAAGCCACTTGTGGGGCTAAGAACCCAAGCATGGGGGTTTTGCACACAAAGGAGTTGGGCCAAAACCAAGATGACTTGTGTTGACTTGACCCTTGGAGATGAAAGAGCACCCTTAAAGGAGCCAGGGGCAACTTCAAGCACCAAGAGAGGAGGTCTACAAGTGAAGATATTAATTTTTAATATTTATATGTCAATGTGTGGTTATGGTGTTAAAAGTAACACACCGCAAAGAGGCATATAAAAAGAGGGGAGCGTAGACCTCAAAACACACATCCAAAAGTGTAACACATCAAGATATCTATCTCTGGTTAGCTGCAGATGTACAGGGACCCTAGCGAAGGTGAAAAGGACCGTGGTTGGTGACTTTTCTAGACTGTTTGGAAGGCCCAGTTATGTGGGAAGCAAGCCAAGGCTAGAGGAGGGAGATCTGAGCATTTCTTATGCATAAATAAAGTATTTCTTCTTTTGATTGGGCCGCAGGTATTCTATGATATTGTAGGTGGAAAGGTGCTCATTTGAGGAGGGCCGAGAGGCCTAAAGAGTTTCCAAACTCTAGGTCGCATTCACAGAAGTGACAATGCAAATATTTGGAGGAGAATCTTGAGGTTGTTAGGAGGGCATCAAGTAGGTGTTCTTTGTAGCCATACATCACTTGGAAAGGACATTGACAGTTGTAAGGAGGGTGATGTTTGGAGGCTTAGTGGTTGATCCCTTGAAGGAAGAAGCGGCAGCCTAAGTGGGCTAGTGAATCAGCCTTTAGTTGACAGTTGGAGAAGGACATTTGACAGTCATAGTGGGCAGCCCTCCATGCCCTAAATTTGTCTTCATCGGGCAATGCAAGAAGACGATAGAGAGAAGAAGTCCCTAAGAGTCGTGGCCTTGAAAGTGAGAAAGAAGTCCAAGTCCCAAAGGAGCTGAGGAGCAGCAATGGGCAGTCTAGAGTTGTCCATAAAGGAAGTTGTGAACAATTCAAAAGAAGACCCTATGTGTTGAGTCATTGATGGATGAATGATCAGCTAGAGGGTAGATGAGAGCTGTGTTCAGTGACCTAAAGGAGCAACATCATTGCTGGAGGCAAAGAGGTGTTGCTGCAGATTGAGAGCCAAAGGATCAAGCAGATGTCTTCAGGGTATGGCTAGTGGAGCTCTGAGGCATGCTACATCAACTAATAGGTCAGAGTGTACTTTGGTCATGGTAGATTGGTTGTCGAAGGACTAACATCAAACCCTAGTTTGTATTCTTATAAGTTCTTCACACAGACCTGAATTCTTCATAATTTATGCTTTCCTCCTTCAATCTATCCTAGAGCTCCACATACATCTTCTCCATCTACTTTGTAAATGCATCTACATCATCACACTTCTACATCTCAAATATCAAATCAACCAAATTTGCAACTACTACTTGATTCCTTTTGTACACAACCTTGAAAAGAAAAAAGTTATTTATCTATTTACGGAGTTGCTATATGCAAAAATCCCAATTACTCATTCAGAGAGTTGTTATATGTCAAATTTGTGAGCACCAAAACCTGATTGCATTGCTTTTTCTGATCTCTAACTAAGCATCTCAAAAGATTTTTAAGATTTCAGTTCACTACCTCATTTTGTCAATACAATTGAAAGTAATATATCAAACTATATTGTAGCTCCATCCCCCTCTTCTTCTATAGCATTCCCTGAAGATGACTAAGAAATCTTGTATCTCTAAATGATGTGATCATCTTCATAAATCCATGTAATCATACTACCTCCTCCAAGAAAAGCTTCATTTACTATGTCACGTCACTGGTCTTCTAAGAAGGCATGAAATACATGATCTTTGAAAACTTGTCAACCACAACAAACACTACATTAGACTGACATTGTTTTCTCCATATTTCAAGAATAAAATCCATGGATATATCCTCCTAAGCTTTAGACTTGTAAATTTGTTTTGATCTTCAATTTGAACTAAGATCAATATGTCTTGTGTTGGCATCATACAACACTGTTTTTTTATGGATGCGCAAATTGCGCAATATCATTATGTGTAGGTAAAAAGACCATGAAAAGATCGATTTTAGTCAAAAATATTATTGTGGGCAAGGATAATCATAGTGTGACACGTGTTAGTTACAATAAACATCTAGTTGACAAATATTGACACATATTGCTTAGATTTATCATGATACTGTGATCAAAATAATAGATTGAAACTCTACACAGGTTCTACGCCTAACAGCCTCTAGGACACTTGGCTAGTTTCCTTGCCACAAAGAATAATGAGATTCTAGCTAGGCTAAAAATGGAGGATCCAACCCTATACAGCCACATGTTCTACTCTTCACAATAGGAGGAGGAATGAAGGGCTCCCATGAAATAAAGTAAACACTGTGTTTAAGGTCATATGGTAGGGGTGGAATTATGTTGAGCTATGACCATGCATTAGAAGTAAAGAAAGAAGATCACATTGAGCCATGAATGGGTTATCACAGTATCATGGAGACGCTTGGTAGTGAACCATGAAATTTTCTTGAATGATTCAGGACTATCCTTTATTAGAGGTTTGGAAGCAGGTCATATGAATTTTCCTCAATGATGCAGGACAATCCTTTGCACAAGCATTGCAGGATTTGATAACAACAAACCATTAGTTGATTGACTAGGGTGTCATTTCATGCTAACCCAAAAGTGTGTTTGTGTGCATGTTAAATGCCCATGTATTGTAGGTTGGAGGGAATATATTTCCCTTGCATGGGATGCTATTGGCTCTGCTTGAACACAAATTTCAACAATTCAAAATAAAAAAACCATATACTTATTCATTAAGGACAAAATTTAGCAGACGGCTTGTTTAGCGCACCTAAATATTCTCAACAAAAATGTAGTATCAAAAGTATAAACAAAGAAAATCAACGTATACTTTGTAGGATAAGGAAAGAAACAAGAAACAACAAATATACTGTGGCCTAAGATAATCTGAACCAAAAATAAGATTGGTATGAATGCTACTAACTTGTACGCATCATCAACTCTAGATTGTGCTTCCATGTAGCTTGGGAAGTCATATCCCACAAGGAAATAATCACCACGACCATAACCAGTATTGCCTTCAAGGGAGTCAAGTAGTGGAGTGTAATCATAATCACCAAATGCACGGCTTTTCACAAACTGCTTTGCTTCTTCAAAACGAGGGTCTGGGACAAACTGTGCAGCCACAACCACAGCAATAGACGTATAAGTGCTTAGCAGATACACGTTAAATACCGATCAAAATTTCCGGTCTACATCATAAACAAAAATGCAGGTTTTAGGTATGGCGACAGACACTGCAGAACTAACCAATCATAAGAAAGAAAAAGAATCAATGAACTAACCAATCGTAAGAATGAAAAGGAGTCAATCTAAGAAGTTTTCTAGAAATCAATAATAATCTAAATAATCTTTCTTGGCTATATCGACAACTGCAAAGTCATGTGACACATTGATAGATAGATCTTCTAGTTTCTTACCAGTCCCTGCTCTCTCTCTCTCCGTAGTTTTGGTACATCATGTGCTTGGGCACCAAACAAGAAAAAGTTATCTTCCCCTATCTCTTCTCTGATTTCTACATTGGCACCATCTAGTGTACCAATAATGAGACACCCATTTAATGCAAACTTCATATTGCTAGTTCCACTTGCCTCCATTCCAGCTGTGCTAATATGCTGAGATAGCTCACTTCCTGGAATAAGAATCTCTGCAACCGACACATTGTAGTTTGGAATGAAGACTACCTGTAGGAAAAGGAAACCATATTTTTAATCAAAAAACAAAGAAATAAACAGATAGAATTATAACAGGCTACAAGATTAAGGATAGGATTATGTCAAGTATTGGTTAATGTTACATATTTAGAATCACATTCTTCAAACAACGCAATGTGAAAAACATTTTATAGGAATAACTGATTTATTGAACCTTCAAAAGATCACCAATATCTGGGTCATTATTCACGACAGCCCCTACATCATTCACAAGTTTCACAATCCTCTTAGCTTGGGTATATGTTGCAAATGCTTTTCCACCAAGCATGACCGTTCGTGGCACCACATTCTTGCGTTCCTCTGAGCTCATCTCCTATATAGCCAACGATACAACAACCCAACTTGTAAAGAAATTTAACTCAAACGTATAAGTTATATCCTTAAACCAAATGTCCATGAAACAAGAAAATAAATATGCATAACATAAAATAATTAAAAGAAAACGTGAACAGTGAGTTTTAATGGTACAAAAAGAATAAACAATATGCGAAGCAAACACAAAGGAATTTCAGAGGTAATTTCTTGTGATATCTTTCTCTACACTAATAGTTAAGATGCAAAGGTGGTTATGATCCACAATACCTTCAACTTCTTGTATCGATATATGGCACCCAAAATATTTAAAAGTTGTCGTTTATACTCATGGATACGTTTGATTTGAATATCAAAAAGACTGTTAGGGTTGACTTTCACTCCTGTCACTTGTAAAATATACTGAGCCAAACGGACTTTGTTAGCCATCTTAGCAGAGGCCCACTCACCATGTAATTCACTATTGTCTGCAAACTGCCAAAACAAAAACAAGTTAACAAGGCTTGCCACTGTAAAATTAATATCCATCTGTCAGAGATGGGAACCTTAAAAGTCAACATGTGATACTTACTTGGCGTAGCCCAGTTAGAAGATCAAGGTTGGTGACCCACTTGGATGTCTTCAGCCATTTTGTAATTATAGCACTTAGCTCAGGACTACAAAAACGCAACCAACGGCGAGGTGTAATACCATTGGTTTTGTTCTGAAACTTCTCTGGCCATAGCGAGTAATAGTCTTGAAAAAGTTCATCTTTTAGAATATTGCTATGCAATAAAGCCACTCCATTAACCTGGTTACAAAATGCAATGGTAGAAAACTATGCATTAAACTCTAGGGTAGAAAACAATACTAGAACACAATGTATGAGATTATATTTCTTTCCTGAAGTCAATAACAGAACTTAGCAATATATTTAGAACTAGACATATAAGATTTTCCATTTATGGAATCTTAGCACTCCTCAAAATGTTCATAACTGACAAGTACATTAGTACACATTTTAACATAGATAATTTAGCTTTTCATTTTACAAATGACATGACATTAAAGTTAGAAGTTACTTATCTAATGTAGAGTGTCAAAATCACTATCTAGAAGGAAACTGACAACTGAAACTGAAACAAGATGCTTGTGTTGTAGAACTAGATTTTCTATTTTCCTTTCAGTTAAAGTAGTTAGAAACCAAACTTAAAACAGAATACTATTAATCTGTAAATCTATCCACCAATGTGGCACAACGAACTCAAGAAAGGAACATAAAGAAGAAAAAAAAAACACAAACAAGCGGTTAAACAAGGAACAAGGCCAATCTGAAACCACCTGAATTAAAAATTAAAATTACAAAGATAAAGAATTGATTGGCTGGTCAGAGACTTCCATCGAAATGACCAAATAAGCATAAAAAGGGCCTGTTACTGCTCAAACTCTTGCTAGATCAAAAAGACCTAACCACAAAATAAGAGCTTAAAGAAAACTACTCAAACTCAAGAAGCCCCCCATAATATTCCAACTAGGAAATAACAGTGAAAATCAAGAACATGCACTAAGTTACTGCAATAAAAATTTTAAACATGCATGCACGATCAGCAAACCACAAAATTTGGGCAAGAAAGTTGGGCCAATTTATTAATATCACAGAAATTGGATACAATAGAGTGAGAACTGTTAGAGCCTAGATTTACCTCAGGCTGAAAAGGTAAGATTCTAGGTCCACATCAAACCACGCTCAGCCTCGTAGCTAGCCCTAAGAGGACAGGGGAGGGCTCTCTCTGGGTCAATCTCAGCAAAGGATAATCAGATGGGCTTGAGATGACTGATTTAACAACTAATCTTAGGCTAGGTATGAAGTGCAAGGATTTGATTTGAGTTTTTAGGGGATTTTGTGTTGGAAAAAGGGAAAGGCAAATTTGAGTCCAGGAATGAGGCCTAGTTTTTGCAGAGTTCTAATTGGGGCAAGGAAGGCAATTGTTTTGACTCTTTGGAATAAATGAATGGATGGATCAGACCGGTGAGGAGCCAAGGAGGGCAAGAGAGTCTCAAGAGTCCTCCTCAAACAGATGAAAACATTGAAAATTAAACAAAATTTCAAGGCAGAGCACAGCAGTCCAGTGAATTCTACCTTAATCACTCATTTGTTTAATTTCAGAAGCAAAGAGAAGGGAAAAATGATACACATAAACATCAATGAACTTTCAACTACAAAGAGAAAACACCATCAAAACACAGAGCCACATGGATCCAAACAAGTGCTGCAAACCCTGGTCTTTCCTTAGCCAAAAATGCAGAGATATAGGAATGTACAATAATGTGCCAAGCAAATCCAAGTGTCCAACCCTGAAAATAACTCAGAAGATACATGATTATAGACCATCCTAACCCACTCCCATTGCTTCTAGGGGGTCGAGCTCATCATTCTAGGAGTTTTGTTTAACCATTTTCTAAACAAGCACTAAAATCTAGGCAATCAAAACACTTGCCTCTATAAGGTAGGAACTGATTCATTCATTAAATTTTCACTTTTTAATGAATGAATCTCTAGAACAAGTAAAAAATATCCAATATTACATCATGATCCTTCAATTACATCAAGATAGGTCAATAATTACATCACAAAGCAAAACTAGTCAAACTGGCCGAATTTCTGAGCTGGAAGGTGAAAAATTGGGCAAAAATCCTCTATGCGCTGCGCCAAATCCTTTGTGTGTCGCGCCATTTTGAGGCTGAATTTGAGGCACTTCTAGAAGTCCAAATTGAGCCCAAGATAGCGTGTTGGAAAGCCCTGCCTGTCTACTTTCCAACCCAAGTGGAATTTTTCAATTTGGTGTCCATTTGCCCCTCCAAAACTTCAATCTCCCAAGACTGATTCCTGTGTGTCAAACTAGAGGCAGTGAGTTCATTTTTTGAGTGTTTTTGACCTCTTGTGGACTCAAAACTTGCCCAAACTTCTTGGCCATGCACCAACAGTCATGACTTTTCATGCCAAATCCAAAAATATAAAGTTTTTGCCATTTGGAG
The DNA here is from genome assembly GCA_000404065.3 of Pinus taeda. NCBI lineage: Eukaryota > Viridiplantae > Streptophyta > Pinopsida > Pinales > Pinaceae > Pinus > Pinus taeda. The sequence continues at coordinate 461,247 of APFE030866168.1, forward strand.
CTCCCTAGCAAAAGCGCGCGCCACGTGGCGCGACGCACAGGGAGAAAAACTCTGTTTTTAAGTGCCAAAATTTGTCAAAATACCAAAAATGCCCCAAATTTCTTGAAATTTGGGTTGGAGCTTCTCCATCAAGTGGCATGCTGGGCTAAAGAGGCTTCACCCAATATCCGAAGGCGATCATGCTCCTTTTGCCTCTTTTGCTTCCTTATTGCCTTCTTCAATTTCGCCTTTAGACTCCTTATTCGTGCCTTGGAACTCATATTGCTATAATGCAAAGCCATGTGTCTCAACAATGCTTTGTCCCTATCGACCTTCTCCAGCAGTCTCTCCATGTGGATGTTGATTCTCTCGAGCCAAGACTCCCGATCATCATTAATCTCTTGCTCCAATGAAGTGAGCTCAATCCTCCGCCTTTGGGCAGCTTGGCGATTCTCGCGGATGGTTTGCAACTCCATGATTGCCTGCTGATCTTCGAGCTGTTTGTTCCTCTACTCCAAGTATCCGATAATCCACTTAGCCCTCTCCAAATTTACCGACAAGGCTTTCATCTCTGTCTGCTGCTCCTAGATGATCTCTCTAAGTTTAGCACTTTCCGAGCCCATATCTGTATCATCATCATGAATGAGAATGAAGTCGGTCTCTCGTTCCCCTGATGACCCCTCCTCCTGCATTGGCCTCTTTCCTTTGTCCTGTACCTATGGTGTTGATGTTGGAAACGAGGCCGCTTCCACACCGGGTGGAGATAACACTCGCTTCGCTACTGCAAACAAATGTCTAGTGCTCCTCTGATATGTGATGCACACGGGCACACTAACAGTCTCATGGCGCTCATACTGATGAGAAGGTCCACCTGTCTCATGTCCAACCTCTAAAAGTCCCTTTGAAGCTCTAAAAAAGTCACGAGAGATGAAATCATCCCAAGTGATACCCTGTAATCCAAGCTGATGAACCACCAAAATCTTGATGAGAGCAAAATGGCAAATGTTGTTGAACTGCTATTCAAGGATCTTGTGCTGCACAAGGGCGGTCATCCTCTCTATGTTTCGGCATATGAAATAAGGAATGTTCATCATCCTTACCCAGGTGAAATGCATGAGCAACCTGATGTGATAAGCATATACTTGGGAGAAGCGACCTTCACAACTGAAATACTTCATGATTAATTTCATTAAAGGAGCATATTCATCTTTGAGGTATCGGAATGGGAACACTCTCTTGAGCTGCCTCAAGAAACCGGGTTCAATATATGGCTCATAATGTTGCCGGTCAATCTTCTGCTTTTTGTTCCATGGTTCTCCAATGTTCGGTATGCCGGTTGCTAATGAGATAGAATCTGGTGTAAGTGTGAAAGTAATACCAGCCAAAGTAACTCGATCTCCATGTAAATGTAATACAAATAAGCGAGCCAACTCATGATGGACTTGAACAGTAGCAACCTTCTCGCAAAATTCATAGCATGACTGAAACTGAAAACAAGAAACAGCGAGAGGGCAGGCCTGCAATTCTGTAAGGGTGGTTGGTTCTTCTCTAACATGTCTGCCACCTTTATGAGGCATCCGGGGTGCATGTCCCTCCGTGGCTGAGTCACTTTGGTCTCTACTTCATAATCGGATGAATGACCGGATGACATGACTACTGCTGTACAAACTGTCTTGGAGAAAAAGATGTTGGTGATAAAACTGTGCCGCACTGCTCTGTTTGTGATATGGTTGAATTCTGCCACCAAGGGGAAAAATTGCAACAAGGGACTGTTAGGAAAGGGAAAATAGTAAGGGAGGATTAGGGAATATTAGGATAAATTTTATTAGGAAAAGGTAGGAGGGTTTGAGGGATTTTATGTATGGGGTTAGGAGATTTTTTGTAAGGGCTAGGGTTTTGGGGTTTGGGATTTGGAAATTGAATTTGGGAAAGAGAATGTAGGAGAGGGAATTGACGAGCTTGGGGGCGGGGGGGTAGGAAATGATGAAACAAGGGAGAAATGGGGAGGAGGAGTGACTTTGGTAGGAAAATAGTGAATTGGGAACCCACAGCAATTCTCCTTTAAGGCACTTTAGAGGTAGGGTTTAAGATTGTGTTTCAATCATTAGCATCCATGAACCACCATCACTTATCACAAAATTGGATAAAGCATTATGATATCGACCTTACCTGGCAAATCCACGCAAATAAATGGCAATTTGGACAAATTTCAAAAGTTTTCGGGCCTTGGACTGTATGCGCCGCGCCGCATACCCAAAGTGCCGCGCCTGTGGAAATTTACACTAGGTTTATCCTCCCAGTGTGCCGTGCCCCTCCAGTGCGTCGCGCCACCTGTTCTATGCGTCGCGCCGGCCTAGTTTCAATCAACTTCACCCAAGCTGTGCACTTGCTCACGCAATTCACTTTGAAATGCTTCCCTTTGACCTTAGCATGCAGAATGACATTGATCCTCATGGAATTATCTTTATAAAGACATGGAGACATGGATTTGATTTTTGGTTCTTCAAAACCCATTTTTGTAATGTTTGGCATTGGCACTTTTTGACATTTTAATACAACTCTGTTTTTGAATTTCCTTTTTGATTTTCTGACTGAAATGATGAGATTTTTGGCAATTTTTTGCAAGGATAGCTGTCATGGAATTTGGCAAAGGAGACCAAGGCTGCGCCTGAAGAATTCAAGAACTGAAATTTTTTTGAAAATTATTACAAAAAACAAAATGTCGACTTTTCTTCAAAACAGAGTTTTGAAGAACAGTGATAATCCATCCATATGATGATGAAAATCTTTGAAATGACAACTTATTAAGAACCTCCCTCTGGCCTACTGGCTTTATTGGACATCCTGAAGACACAACTTGTGAAACCCTAGACCTAGTGATTGAAATGACTCTTGCTAATCAAAAGACTAAAACAGGGTTGTAAGTGACTCAAAAATTTGATTTTGACGAACAGACCTGAGCCAGCAGTGCAAGGTATGAGGGGAAATGAATAACAAGACCCTTCCGTCAAATTATGGCATGCCCCTAGCGGAATGCAACTGAGTGAAGCGAGCGAGACACCTAAAAATGAAATGCAATAAAGAGAAATGATCTCTGACAGAGGGATGTAAAGACCGACTCTAACAAGAACAATGGAACCTGGGCTTGCTCCTGCAAGTAATGCAAAACCCAGGTGAAAGCATATAGTCCTGGAAATGACTCAAACAGGTAGCTCTCACTGCCCAAAGTTCTGCAACTATAGTTACAAGAGGTTACTAAACAAGAAAGAAAATGAAACTGAATACAACCACACAAGTAAAAACTCAAGATTTACGTGGTAAAACCCTGACAGGGTGTCAAGGAAACATCCACGGGGCAAGGGATTGGAATTTCTATTCAATTAATAAATGATTCTCCATTACAATAGTTCGGGCATTCATTAGTTTTCTATGAGCCTCCTCGTTACATAACTGTTGTTTTGGTATAAAACTAACTTGTCAATAACTAATACAATTTTTACCCAAATTTACATTAATTAGTTGTCAATTTCCAACAAACTCCACCTTGACAACAAATTTCCTAATCCCTTGCCCATGCCCATTCATCATCTCTTCTGCAAGCCAAGAGAAGCTAAACACCATCGCAGCTTCTCTACTATAACTGGCTTTGTGAATATGTCTGCACAATTCTCCCGTGTATGGACCTTTTGAAAAGCTACTTTTCCACCATCGATCACAAGTCTCAGAAAATGATACCTTACATCAATGTGCTTGGTTCTGCTGTGATAAGTAGAATTTGTAGCCAAGTGAATAGCACTCTGACTGTCACAAAGTACATTCACTTTCTCCTGCGTCCTTCCAATCTCATCAAGTAGACCCTTTAACCAGATTGCTTCTTTACTAGCATCTGAAGCAGCTATATATTCTGTTTCGGTAATGGACAATGCAACTGTTTCTTGAAGCTTTGACATCCAACTAATTGCTCCACCTGCAAGAGTAAAGACATAACCTGTAGTAGATCTTCTTTTGTCCAAATCACCTGCATAATCAGCATCTACATATCCGCAGACTGATCCATCACTACCATTAAAGATGATGCAATGGTCACTTTGTGCCTCTTAGATATCGAAGCACCCATTTCACTGCTCGCCAATGTCTTCACCTGGATTTGCCATGAACCTGTTGACAACTCCAACTGCATGTGAAATGTCAAGTCTTGTAGATATCATCGCATACATTAAGTTTCCTACAGCATTTGCATATGGTACATGAGACATATACTGCTTTTCTTCATCAGTTCTAGGACTCAAAACCGAAGAAAGCTTAAAATGGAAAGCTAATGGAAAATTAACAAGTTTCACATTGTTCATACAGAACTTTTCAAGTACTTTCTCCACATACTTCTTCTGTGACAACCAAAGCTTACCATTTTTCCTGTCTCTGTGTATCTCCATGCCCAAGATATGTTTTGTTGCTCCAAGATCCTTCATATCAAACGTCCTTAAGAGGTGAGCCTATAACCTGTTGATCTCTTCCATGCTTTTGCTTGCAATAAGCATATCGTCAACATACAAAGCTAAGATAATGAATATGCCATTGAAACTCTTGAAGTATACACAATGATCATACTCACTTCTAATAAAGTTCTGGCTCACCATGAAGGAGTCAGACTTCTTGTACCATTGTCTGGGAGACTGCCTCAGACCATACAATGATTTCCTGAACTTGCAAACTAATCTTCTGCTACGACCTTGTACAAAACATTATGGTTGTTCCATATATAACTCTTCATTCAAATCACCATGTAGAAAAGTTGTTTTAACATCTAACTGTTCTAACTCAGGGTTAAGTAATGTAGTTAGTGCCAACACAGTACAAATAGAAACAAGTTTTACAACTGCTGATCCCACAACCTGTACCCTTTCACCGCATAGTCATACCCAACAAAGACATAACATTTCAATTTTGGATCTAATTTTGAACGTTGAATTTTAGGAATAAGAGCATAAGCATCACAGCCAAATATCCTTAAATGTGAATAATCATAAGACTAACCTGACCAAACTTCTTCAAGAATTTTACATTTAATTGCTACTGAAGGTGATCTCTTAACTAAATAACAAGCAGTGGATACTGCTTCTGCCCACAACTCCTTTTGCAGGTTAGCATTGTTGATCATGCTTCTGGCTCTTTCCATAAGAGTCTGATTCATACATTCAGCAACACCATTTTGCTAAGAAGTATAAACAACAATTTTGTGTCTAGCGATTCCTTCATCCTTAGAGTATTGTTCAAATTCTATTGAAATAAATTCACCACCATTGTTAGTTCTTAAACATTTAATTGATTTGCCTGTTCTTTTCTCTACCATTGCTTTAAATTGTTTAAAGATATTGACTACATCAGCTTCTTTTTCAGCATAAAGACCCAAAATTTAGGGAAGAAATCATCAATAAACATTAAAAAATATAGAGCACCTCCATATGATACAACAGGAGATGGTCCCCACAGATCAGAATGAATATAGTCTAAAATATCTTTACTATTATGATTTCCAGCTTTAAATCTCTGTTTAAACTGTTTTCCATACACACAATGTTTACAGAAATCCAACTTCAAAGATTTCAGATCAGGAAGTGATTTACGTTTCATTAGTACCTAAAGACCTTTCTCGCTCATGTGACCCAATCACTGATGCCATATGTGAGTACCTTCTTCTTCTTTTTCTGACACAATCTTGCTTCACTGACCTAAGTACTTCCTTTGAGTCTGTAAAGATTTCCGACCTTTTCTGCTTTCATAACAACTAGGGCGCCTTTAGAGACTTTCAGCACTCCATTATGACCTGTAAACTTATAACCATCCGAATCCAACACTCCCAAAGAAATCAATTTTTTCTTCAATTCAGGTACATGTCTAACACTAGTTAATGTTCTAACTATGTTATCATACATTTTAATCCTGAGATTTCCCAACCCAACAGTCTGACATGTTACAATATTACCCATAAACACAGAACTACCATTTACATCTTCATATGAAGTAAACCAATTTCTGTGTGGACACATGTGATGAGAAGCACCAGAGTCTAACAACCAACTTTCAACACCCTGAGAGACATTACATACAGGTAAAGGTTCATCTATCATACATAATTCTTCTGCAGATAAAACTTCGTCTGTCGTACCTGAATCAACCTGATTTGCTTCCTTCTTCGGGTTATTAGACTCTTTTCGTTTCCAACAGTCTTTCATAAGGTGTCCAATGTTGGAGTGCCAACATTTTGCCTTACACTTCTTTCCCTTTGATTTAAATCTAGAAGACCCTCTTGTTTTTTCTCCTCTTTCCTTTGACCATCCTCTAGCTATCATGGCTTCTGGTGCCGCTGTTTCAGTACTGGATTTCCTTCGTAGTTGTTCAGACAAGAGAGCTCCCACAGCTGATTCAAATTTCAAAGAATCAGCGGTGCTCAAACTGATTGAAGTTACGAAGTGATACCATGACTCGGGCAGAGAACACAAGAAGGTTATAGCTTTGTCTTTTTCCTGAATTTTAACTTCAATATCTGATAATTGGCATATAAGTGTATTAAAAACATTTAAATGCTCTCCAACTTTTGAACCCTCCTTCATTCGAAGACTGTACAATTGTCTTTTCAAATAAATTCTATTGGTTAACGACTTTGTCATATATAGTTTTTCCAGTTTTTCCCATAAGCCTGACGCTGTACTCTCTTCAACAATGTTGAAGAGAACTTCATCCACTAGGCAAAACCTGATGGTACTGAGAGCTCGGGCTTCCAAGTCCTCCCAGCCCGAATCTTTCATGCTAGCAAGTTTCTTATTTGCCCCGTCCAAAGCTTTGTGCAACCCTTGTTGCACCAGCAAATCCTTAACTTTCAGTTTCCAAAGAGAAAAGTTGTTTTGGCCGGTGAATTTCTCCACCTCAAACTTTGCATTCGTCATCTTGGCCATTTCTTTCCTCCTAGGATTTCGGTCTTTCAACTAGGGTTTCTTTCAAAAAATTATTTTGATTGTTTTCTTCCAACAAAGGGTTTTCCAAAGTTTTTTTATCTTTTTTTTTAATTTCCTACTTCAATTTTTCTGGAAAAAATTCATAAATTCCTAAAAAAAATCAAAATTTTTCTTTCCCAATTTTTTCAAATTGACTTAGAAAACCTACAACATCTTTCTGAAAAATCCTTTTGTTTAATTTCAGTTTCCTGAAAGAAAATCTTTGTTCTTCGATTTAAAGAAACCCTTTAACAAACCCTGAATTTATTCAACAAATTTTGCAAAACAAATACCCAGCCTTCCAAGATGATCAGGCAAAGGGTCCTCTTCAACGGGTAGTTTTCACACAGCTTTCACCAGCGTCTTCCTTCTTGCAGACTGGTTTACACACAAACTCTAGTTCTGGACAAGGCCAGCAATGGTAACACGCAAGCCTCCTCGATGAAATATTGCCTCTGGACAAGCCAACAAACACACAAGCTACGCAGCAGCACGTAATGGCCTACTCGCTCCGGTTCTGCTTGACGGCCTTGGGCCAACAACAGCTCCTCGCTCCACTTCGATTCTAGACAGGGCCAGCAACGTGGTCAACGCAAAGAGCAGCTCTGGCTTCCTCGACGGATGGCAACAGGCAGCAAACAAGCGTCCTCGCTAGTCCACGTAGAAAATGGGCCTCCTCGCCAGTCCACACAGAGACACAGGCTCTGGCTTCCTAGACCAACCCGTAGAGGGCACGGGCTCTGGCTTCCTCGATCAGTACGCAGAGGGCACGGGCTCTGGCTTCCTCGACCAGTACGCCAAGGCACTCTGGCTTCCTCGACGGAGTGTTGCCTTCCTATACTCTTCGATGCAAACCAACAGTTCTTTCACCAGCGTTCGCCTCCAACTCAACTCAACTGATCTGATACCATTTGTAGTTACAAGAGGTTACTAAACAAGAAAGAAAACGAAATTGAATACAACCACACAAGTAAATACTAAAAACTCAATATTTATGTGGTAAAACCCTGACAGGGTGTCAAAGAAACATCCATAGGGCAAGGGATTGGAATTTCTATTCAATCAATATATGATTATCCATTACAATAGTTCGGGCATTCATCAGTTTTATATGAGCCTCCTAAATTACATAACTGTTGTTTTGGTATAAAACTAACTTGTCAATAACTAATATAATTTTACCCAAATTTACATTAATTAGTTGTCAATTTCCAACAGCAACTACTGCTGGAAAGGAATTGGAGTTTCTGCCCTCAATACTGCTCGGAAAATTCTAAAAATTAACCCAAACCTCCTCAAACCAAACCCACAAAAACCCAAAAAGATCTTGGTGTAATTCCAGTTAACCCAGAGAACCCCAAAAAGTGTGAATTACCCAAACTGGCCAGTTCTGCGCATTGCAAGAGAATCACCACTGAGTGAAGCCCAAATCCCCCACTGAATGTCTCAAAAGTCACTGCAAATTCCCTCCCTGGAAATGGGTCCATTCTTTGACCCCAAACTCCCACAATCTCTGCTTCTCTAACTCCTGTGTATACTTTGCTCAGTGACCTCTACGAACAGAAAGGAATAGACAAATTTGGCCCAGAAAATACCCTGCAAAATGATACCAATCTCTGCCTCCAACAAGGGAAAGTACTCTTGCAATTAGCCGGATTCACCAACCAACTGAAGCAGGCCCCAAATAGCCTAAGCGTACTGCCTTATGTGCCCAAGAGAACACAAAGACTAGGTGATTAACTGTTGCATTTAGCTCTAGAGAAACCCTGAATTGGACTCCCAAATTCCTCACTAGGGAGACACTCAAAGTTTTGAGTTCTCTGAAATGAATGTGGAATTTATGCTTGGCATTCCATTACTAAGCAACACTTCTCTCCTTGTGCTCAACAGCTCCAAGAGAGTTCGATATCATGAGATAGATAGGCAAAAAGATACAAAATGAGAGCCTCTTTGTGATATTTATAAGTGATGAGACTCTCTCCCTTGGCAGACTCCAATATCCATTAGCTCAAACTTTCTCTTCTCTCTCCTCTCTCCTCTAGTATGAATTTCCTCTTATGGTTTGAATTCCTCCCTTGTGGCCCCCACATTCCACTAGCAAAATAGTTTTCCCTTTTTCTCTAATGTGCATCACCTCCTTAGCCTCCAAAATCAAGTGGGGTCTACTTAACCCACTTGTCCTAAGTCTACATATCAAAATTTCCTCCTAATGTCAAAATTGCAGAAATGGGAATATGCTTAGCAAAATTATTTAGTGGGGATATCACAGTCCTCCCCGCCCAAAGTTTGCTTGTCCTCAAGCAACTATAATGTTGGATGTTGTAATCCCTGCTCACCCTCCCATGTGGCATCCTCCTCCGACAAGTCCTTTTATTTGACGGGGAACTCTTTGTAACTTTGTCTCTAAGCTTCCTCTCTCCCACCTCTAAAATAGCCTTTGAAACTAAAACCAAGTGCCCCTCATCATCCAAGGGTGGTAACTCTGTGGCAATTGTAACATGTCCCAATGCCTTTTTCAGGCAAGACACATGGAATACAATGTGTACCTTGCTCCTTGGTGGAAGCTCCAACTCATATGCTACCTCCCCTATATGTCTAATCACCCTGTATGGCCCATAAAAGTGAGACTTAAGCTTCTCAGCTCCCTTTTGCTTGAACGTAGACTACCTATACGGTTGGAGGCATAAGAATACCAAGCCCCCAACCTCGAAATGCCTCTCAACTCTACGGTTTTCTGTATACATATTTTGTTGATTTTGAGCAGTTTGTAAACTATCCTTGAGAGCCCTTAGGATCTCTTGGCTCTCTTGTATCCAATATTTGGCCCCTATGGCTTGGTTGTCTCCAAAAACCATGTCAACATAAGACAAAGCATCATAACCATAGAGAGAATAGAAAGTTGACATACCAATCACATGTGGTAGGTGTTGTTGTAGCAATACTCCCTGAGATGCAACCACTTCACCCACGCATGTTGTTGCCCATCACATAGTTCCTCAAGTAGCCCTCCAACCACTTGTTTACTATCTTTGTCTGACCATTAGTCTGGGGATGGTAACTAGTATTGGGTGAGAGCTCAATACCCACCAATCGAAAAAGCTCTTGCTAGGAGCCCCCCATTAATCTATTGTCTCTATCACTGATGATGATCTTAGGAAAACCATGCAACTTGAACACCTCTCTAAAGAGTAACTCGGCTACCCAAGAAGCTATGTACCTAGTTGGAATAGCAAAAAAGTGGGTGAATTTACGCAATCTGTCCACCACTACATATATGCAATCACGCCCCTAGACTGTTGAAAGTCCAATAATGAAGTCCATAGAAATTCTCTCCCACTTCCTCTAGAGAATAGGGAGAGGTTGGAACAACCTGACTGGATGTGTCTACTCACCCTTGTTCCTCTAACAAGTACTACATTCTTGAACATGCCTCAAGACATCCTCCTTAAAGTCTCTCCAAGTGAAATGCTCCCAGATAGTCGATTACGTCTTGAGGAACCCTTGATATCCTTCCTTAGGTGAATCATGGGCCGCATGCATGATCTTTTCCCGCAGTTGTGATCTAGACACTAAATAGATCATGTCCTTATAATAGATCACCTCATTCATCACCCTGTACCTGTCGCCCCCAACTGTGCCATCTAAGATCTCGCATGCTTGTTGATTCTTGGAGTACTCCACCAACAAATGCACCCTCTAATCTTGGGTGATGTCCATGAATGAGAGTGTCACAGATTTCCTAGATAGAGCATCTTCCACCACATTATGCCTCCCCTTGACATACTCAATCTCAAAGTCGCAGGCATGGATCTTACTGACCCACTTCTATTGTCTCTCATTGAGCTCCTTTTGCTCTAGGAAGAATCGAAGATTATTGTGATCAATCTTCACCCCGAACTTGTTTCCCACCAAATACTGTAGGAATTTGACCAAGGCATGCATAATGGTCAGCGTCTCCTTGTCGTATTTAGAATACAACCTCTCATAATCTTGAAGCTTCTGACTCTCATATGCTATAGGACGTCCTCCCTACATCAACACTTCTTCGATGCCCTCTCTAGATGCATCGCACTCCAAAACAAAAAGTTGTGAAAAGTCAAGCAAAGCCAACATGGGACAGCTTCTCATCACTCTCTTGAGGTGCTCAAAGGCCTCCTGTGCCACATTTGTCCATTCAAAGGCCCCTTTCTTCGTCATATTTGTGAGGGGTGTTGCTAGCTATGAAAACCCCTTCACAAACCGCCTGTAGTAGGTACATATACCCAGGAACCCTTGTAGTTTTGTCACATTCTTGGGCATAGGCCAATCTAGAATGGCCCTAATCTTCTCCTGATGCACGCGCACCATGTCCTTACCAATCATATGGCTAAGATATAGCATCTTTGTCCTCCCAAACTCACACTTGGACATCTTGGCATACAACTGCTACTACTCAAGGATGCGCAATACCTCTTATTATTGCCCGGATTGTACAGGCACCTTGACAGCCGCCCAGGGCAGGAGCTGTCACTCTGATCCTCGCCTACTCCGTTCTAGTTGTTTCCCAACAATAGGCTATGGGGGGTAGTACCTATGGAGGTGCGGTGAAGAAACACAAGTTGGGAACCAACTTGCTTGGGAGACGCGGATGACTGATCTAGCTACTCGATAGAATTTTAGCAAGATTAATGATTAGATTAGATTTTAAGTATGAGACCAGTGCCTTATGGAGTCACAATTCTTGCTTACTATAAATTGAAACCAAGTAACTAGATGGGCACCAATTGCTTAATATGATAAACTATCCTATATGGTATGCAATTCCTAGGATCTATGTGTGATGTAATGATCTTGGTTATTTTTAATTAAATGCCTAGTCTAAGTTGAACCTCTTCCTTAACTGTTTTGAGAAATAATCTTCAGAAGAGGTTGTTAAATGGAAGCCAATGGGAAGCAGGCAGTGGCATGATTAACGATACCTCCCCATGTGTTCCGCCCAGCCAGTTCCTCCAGCGTTGCAGAGACTGTGGCTCTAACAACTACAAGGTCATTGTGTTAACCACTAAGAAGAGTTGAATCCTTCAAGGTAATTGGAAAAGGGTTGCCCTAAGAGTCTATCAACCAAGCTTATGCTTGGAGGTAAATTATTAATGCAAATTAAGTCCTAGGATGCTTGTGCAATGATTATGAGTGAAACTTATATTGAGTTAAGATTTGTTTATGTTATTTAAGTACGCAACATGAATTATCTTATAGCCAAAATACTTAACAATGATTAGATAATCTTAAGACAAGATAGATGCTTAAAGATACAAGTGTCGATATTCAACAATATTCCACAAGATGCTTAGAAGAAATGACTAATTCCACAATGATTACTTGAGACTACTTAAAATATGCCAATGAGATGCTCACTCAAGATGAAATCCAATGAAACTTAAGATGTCAAATGCTTAAGATAGACAAACAAGATATCAAAGCCTCTTAAGACTGTGATTTCTAACTTAGAAAAATTATCCAATGACTTCTTAACAATCCCTCAATTAGATGTCCAACACAATGATGTCGATTAGATCTCAAGTGTTAAAGCAACTTATACCAAGCACAAGATCAAAGATTTAGAGCTTAAGTGTAGGAGTGTTTTTAGTGCAAAATTCAGAATTTTTTTGTAAACATAGAATGAAACAAGCAAGTGTTAGATCTCAAAAATCAAATCTGCAGTAAATTAAGAAAATTTCAGCACTTTATTAGACCTACAACAGCAGCAAAAAAGTCACTTTAAATCATAGCATTTACCCAACATATGAAGCATAAAATTTTCCAATGGCTAGCAAATGTAAATTTATGTATTTAGCTCATGTTATGATGATGTATTGGGTAATATATTAAGTCTGAAACAACTAATGACAGCAGTAAATAACCCAACAGATCAGCAAGTTGATGATGCTAAAAGCAATGCCCAATATGCCCAAAATAGGAGAATTTCACCAAAACTGAAAAAAATCAATTTTTGAGCCCTCTTTAGATGTATGGTTCAGAAAAATTGCAAACTTGATTCAGTAATTTACGCAATAAATTCCAGCAAGCAAAATTTTAGATATAAGTTAGAGCTAAGATGTCCAATTGGCAAAACTTCATGAAAATTTTCATTTTGCGATTTTAAGTAATTTTGACCAATTCAAAAGTGATTTTAGGATTATTATATCAATGTTATCATTGTTGTAAAAAAACAAAATGAAGGTTTAGAGATCAAACCCTAGGCTCAAGGCCTTGAAGATCAACTTGCCCAAGTAGCCCAAAATTTCTCCAATGATTTTTCACTTGAAAACACAAGTTTTTGAACAAACTTTCTTGCAAAACAACCAAAGAACCAGTCTTAAAAATTTTCAGATATGGAACTAGGGAAAACTAGGGCAAAAAGGGTCAATGCTAGGCCAAACAAGGCTAGCGTTGAGGGAAGAGGAGGCTAGGAGAATGGATCAGGGATCAAAGAGGCAAGTGGAGACCAAAAAAAGGCTAACACTGGAGGAGGAGAGCCGCCTTAAAAGGCTAGACATTGGCCAAAAAGGGGCAAACGGCTAGGGTTTAAGGACTAAAAATCCCACAACTAGCCCTGAGGCAGTGGACTAAGGTTTGAAAGGGGGGTCGAGGCTCAAAAATTCCGCGGCTAGGCCAATTAAGGCCTCATAACCACAACATAGGGGCTTGAAGGGAGGGTCGAGGCCCTTAAAGGCTACGACTTGCCTCCAACAAGCCAGAAAGCTTGATGCAAGGGGTTATTACGCTGATGTTGGCCAAGGGAAGGAGGAAGCTAGCCCTCAAGGGGTTGGATTTGGGCCTGGGAGGCTTGTTGACCACTACGTGTCAACAATCCATAGCAGTACACCCCTTTTTTCGCAAAAGGGATAGCGCCTGATCAATGTGTTCATGCCGTAGAACTACCATCATCAATCTAACTTCCAATAATGTTATGTAAACCCATTCTGCATGTGTATAATGTAAAAAATCTCATCAAACCCGTGTCATGTATGTAACAACCTGGGTAAACCTACCTTTCTAGTGATGATCTCCATTCTAGGAGGTTTTTCGTCTCACCGATTCATTTTCGAATAATCGACACAGTTTTTCCCTCCAGTCTTGCCCCAAAGCTGAAATGGATTTTGTCACTACGATCTTAGGCGAGTCCTAGTGTTCTAGATCGAGTCGATGTAAAGGTGATTTGGGAATAATCCTAACTATTTGGTTAAGTTATTTTATTACAAATTGCTTGGTCTACTAGATTATATTTGTGTCGAGGATTATATTTGTGTCAAAGAAATGGGTGGTCCGTGGGGATCTTTTACAAATGGGCTTCCCCCTTAATGATGTAAAAAATATTTGTGTCTTGAGAATTGGAAAAATAATTTATACCCTCATAGGTTATTTAATTAAATTTTCTCGCCAAAAATTAATTTAAATCGTAAGCCATAAATTTAATTAATTCTAAGTCCTACGTGAATTTAAATTCTCCAAAGGCAAAATTCGTTGTTCCTGAAAAATTAAATTTTAAAAGGTCCCAAGACTAAGGTAAATTAATTATTTTGATAAATTTTAAAACTTTGATCCCTGGGGGTTAAGTCAAAGTCAAAATTTCGAGGAAATGCATTTAATTAAAAAATTTGAATTTCCCCAAATATTTAAATATTCCAATGGATGAGATTAAAAGAAATTTTAATCTTCATCGTCGAGATTGCTTTGACGAGGATCACTCGAACTAGCGGTTGGAGGATTTATCTTTAAATAGGAAGTCATTTGTCAGTGGATCTATCCAATCTTTTGATCGTGTGCTTAGCAAATGTCAAATGCTTAAAATAAACAAACAAGATATCAAAGCCTCTTAAGACTGTGATTTCTAAGTTAGAAAAATTATCCATTGACTTCTTAACAATTCCTCAATTAGATGTCCAACACAATGTTGTTGATTAGATCTCAAGTCTTAAAGTAACTTATACCAAGCACAAGATCAAACATTTAGAGCTCAAGTGTAGGAGTGTTTTTAGTGCAAAATTCAGAAATTTTTTGCAAACATAGAATGAGACAAGCAAGTGTTAGATCTCAAAAATCAAATGTGCAGTAACTTAAAAATATTTCAGCACTTTATTAGACTTATGATAGCAGCAAGAAAGTCACTTTAGATCATAGCATTTACCCAACATATGAAGCATAAAATTTTCCAATGGCTAGCAAATGTAAATTTATGTATTTAGCTCATGTTATGATGATGTATTGGGTAATATATTAGATCTGAAACAACAAATGACAGCAGTAAATAACCCAACAGATCAGCAAGTTGATGATGCTAAAAGCAATGCCCAATATGCCCAAAATAGGAAAATTTCACCAAAACTGAGAAAATCAATTTTTGAGCCCCTCTTTAGATTGGTTCAGAAAAATTGCAGACTTGATTCAATAATTTACGCAGTAAATTCCAGCAAGCAAAATTTTAGATCTAAGCTAGAGTTAAGATGTCCAAGTGGCCAAAATTCATGAAAATTTAGATTTTGTGATTTTAAATGATTTTGACCAATTCAAAAGTGAATTTATGGCTATTATATCACTGTTATCATTGTTTTAAAAAACAAAAAAAAACAAAATGAGGGTTTAGAGATCAAACCCTAGGCTCAATGCCTTGAAGATCAACTTGCCCAAGTAGCCCAAAATTTCTCCAATGATTTTTCACCTAAAAGCACATGTTTTTGAGCAAACTTTCCTACAAAACCACCAAAGAATCAGTCTTGAAAATTTTCAAATATGGAACTAGGGAAAACTATGGCAAAAAGGGCCAACGCTAGGCCAAACAAGGCTAGCGTTGATGGAAGAGGAGGCTAGAAGGACATATCAGGGATCAAAGAGGCAAGAAGAAACCAAAAAGAGTCTAACATTGCAGAAGGAGAGCCTCAAAAGGTTGGACGTTGGCCAAAAAGGGGCAAACGGCTAGGGTTTAGGGACTAAAAAGCCCACGACTAGCCCTAAGGCAATTGACTAAGGTCTCAGAGGGGGGCTGAGGTTCAAAAATCCCACAACTAGGCCGCTTAAGGCCTCAAAACCCCAACACAGGGGCTTGAACAGAGGGTCGAGGCCCCTGGAGGCTACGGCTTGCCGCCAAGAGGCCAGAAAGCCTGATGCAAGCGGTTATTAGGCTGATGCTGGCCAAGGGAAAGAGGAAGCTAGCCCTCAAGGGGTTGGATTTGGGCCCGAGAGGCTTGTTGACCACTACGTGTCAACAATCCATAGCAGTACACCCCCTTTTTCGCAAAAGGGATAGCACCTGATCGATGTGTTCGTGTCGTACAACTATCATCATCAGCCTGACTTCCAATATGTTATGTAAACCCATTTTGCATGTGTATAATGTAAATAATCTCAGCAGACACGTGTCATGTATGTAACGACCTGGGTAAACCTACCTTTCTCATGACGATCTCCATTCTTGGAGGTTTTTCGTCTCACCGATTTATTTTCGAATAATCGACAGAGTGTTTCCCTCTAGTCTTACCACAAAGTTGGAATGGATTTTGTTGCTAGGATCTTAGGCGAGTCCTAGTGTTCTAGATCGAGTCTATGTAAAAGTGATTTGGGAACAATCCTAACTATTTGGTTAAGTTATTTTATTACAAATTGCTTGCTCTGCTAGATTATATTTGTGTCGCAAAAATGGGTGGTCCATGAGGGCCTTTTACAATTGGGTTTCCCCCCTTATGATGTAAAAATATAAAAATCATGATATAAAGTGTCTTGAGGGGTTGGAAAAATAATTTATACCCTCATATAAGTTAATTAATTAAATTTTCTGGAAAAAATTAATTTAAAGTTTAAGCCATAAATATAATTAATTCTAGAGTCCTAGGTGAATTTAAATTCTCCAAGGGAAAAATTCATCAATCCTAAAGAAATAAATTTTAAAATGTCCCGAGACTAAGGTAAATTGATTATTTTGATCATTTTTAAACCTTTGATCCCTAGGGGTTAAGTCAAAGTCAAAATTTTGGGGAAATTAACTCAAAATTTCTCCTTTTGAGTTAATTAAATGCATTTAATTAAAAATTTCGAATTTCCCCAAATATTTAAATGTTTCGACGGATGAAATTAAAAGAAATATTAATCATCATCAACGGTCGAGATTGCTTTGACAAGGATCACTTGAACTAGTTGTTGGAGAATTTATCTTTAAATAGGAAATCATTTTTGTCAATCGATCTATCCGATCTTTTGATCATGTGATTAGCAAGAACCTTTGGTGTAATTTTTTTCTGGATAATAAAGAAAGACTTTGGGGTTAAATTATGTTGGTGTTACTCTTCATGGGAATAATATAAGATGTATTGTTTTCATGCATAAATCTTTCTAAAACCATTGATGATAGCTTCTGTAGAGTGATTTGAGTATCTTGCTCGGTCATTGGAGTTTGAATAATCATTTAAATTTTGAACGTAATAGTAGGTATCTCTATTTGTCTGAATTTTATTATTATTTTCTCGCTCTATTTTTTATGGTTGGATTGAGTTTTGCAGGGAAATCTTGATTTTATATCCTTGGGCATTAGGGGAAGTTTTCAGTTGGACCAGCCAACTCTCGATCTGTGTTTTTTGAAGAGCCCAGCTAAATTAGCTCCAAGTTTATCATAAGATTTTGTTGGTGATACACAGACGTTTCGAGATAGCACCTCCTTATAAAATCTTAAAAATCTAATTTTTTGTTGAAAAATTGATAGATCTGGCTATTAAGAGCCTTAGATTATTAGATCTGGGAGCGGAGTTGGACTCATACTCCTTAGATCTGATAAATCTGTAAATTATTTGTATAGATCTATAAGTTATTTATATAGATCTGTTATTTACGTGTGTAGATCTAAAATTTTATAACATAATTTTTAATTTTAACACTTGGGTTTTTGAGATTTTCTCTATTTTTGTACATATTGGGTGTTGGGTTTTTCTCTTTTTACTTGTACAGGAATAAATCTGAGAAATCAGCCAAGGAAATCTTCAGATTTGAGCCAGATCTAGACTTTGGGGGCCAAGATCTGAGCTCAAAGATTGTTTACAGGAATAAATTTGAGAAATCATCCAAGGAAATTTTCAGATTTGAGAATTTTTCAAGGAGATCTGGGGGTTTTGAGATATCCAAGGCTTAAATCTTGTCCCAAATATTTTTGCAGGGCCAACCATTAAAGATTTTGCAACAAATTTGAAGATTTGAACAAAATAATTTTTTCAAAAAAAGAGTTTCAAGTTTTGGGGCTCTTAAGCCCGCATATGCCTTCTCCTAACCCAACTCTAGCCCTATTGGACCTAGTGCTAGCCTTGATTGGCCCTAGATTCCCCTTGCTCCATTTCTGATTTAAATATTTAAATTTTTGAAGCTGATCATTGGTGATTTTTTGCAGAAACAATTGGTAAAAATTTGTGATTCAGCTATTGGAAATTTTTTGACAATTCGGGCAAGTGATCTTCAAGGCCTAAGGCCTAAGGGTTTGATCTCTAAACCCTCTTTTTCTTCACTGTTTGCTACAACAATCATATACCTTTCTAATGGTGGCCAAATTTCATGTGAATTAGCCTAAAATCACTTCCTAAGCTGTCTAATACATTAAGGAATTAATTGCTTGAGTTGGTAATCTATCATTAAGCCTATTTCATATTTTAATTGCTGACTGTGATAAGTATATCAGATCTGATATAATTTTGGAAATCACATCATAACAGGCTGAAATTTTTTGATAATTCATGTGGGTAAGTTTGGCAAATTTCCAGTAAATTTTTGGTATAAAGATAGCATTGATAGCTTACTGTTTTCATTGTCATATTGTTGTTGTCATAACATTTGTTTGTTGCTGTCATAAACAATTCACTGTTGTCCTAAAAAGCAATTCTTTGAAAGTTAGGAGTTTTAATATCGTTGTGGAAATAACTATCATAAGAATCTAGAAGGGTGATCTTCTTGATTGCAACAAGCATTTCCCTGATGTCATAAAGTCTTTTTTGCTGCTCTTTTTTATCACTGAAACATATTCGCTACCATAGATTAAATTCTGAAATTTCAAGTGATTTGAGTTCATAACACAATTCAGAATTTGTTTGACATGTTTGGCTTAGTTTGGCATTTTAATTTTATTGTTGTCATCAGAGAATTTGTTGCTGCCATAAATCTAATCTTTGAAAATAAGTGTTTTTGGATGATTGTTTGCATAAGTTCAGATCAACAATTTTTTGGTACAATTATTGGCAATAAAATCCAAGTTTAAACACCTATTTTCTGAGTTTCTGAATCACATACACACAAGTTCATTGCCTAAAGGAAATTCATTTCACACACTTGGACCAAATAAGTCTAATATTTTAAATTGCCCAAAGGTTTTCTTGTTTGGTGAATGGTAAATATTTTGAAATCTATTGAGCTAAGTATCATTGAAAAGGCTTACATTCGATTTGGATCTAATAAAAAACTTGAGCTATTTGAATGTCTCTTAAAGTAGTTTTGGAATTTTCAAGTAATTGTCATTGAAGCATAATTGGATAAATACTCTAGTTCTCTTTCTTGACATTAATATCATTATTGGCTTTTGGTTATTATAATTTTTTGGCATATTAGTGATCTTCCTTTAAGAGCATATATCTTGTGTATTTTATTGGCACTTGAGATATTTGGAACTTTGTCTTGTATAAGATTGTCTCTTCATTTCAATAAGTACTCTTGTCATAAAGTTAATCAATACTAAGTACTTGAGCCTTAAACGATCTTACATCAAAACTACTCACTCATCCCTTTGTTAATCGCATCTTGCATCTCTTTTCATCATAATAACATTTTCTTTAGTAGCAATTGTCCATCATGTAATTGGTCCTGAAATTCTTAGCAAAATAGTCGACTCCACAAGGCACTGGTATCAATTTTATGAATCAAATCATTTAAGCCTTGCTAGATCTAAACAAGTATTTGGTCATTCAACTGTGTCTCCCGGACTGGCTAGTTCCCAACTAGTCCTCCTTCATTCCATTTTTGTAGGGTTCACCCCCTTAGTCTGTTGTAGGAAACAATTTAAACGAAGAGATTGGGGATTAGGGTGACAGCCCCCAATCTGAGCCATTGTCGCAGTGCCTGAACATTCTGTGCGACAACATTTTTTAGCGTCGTTGTCGGGAATAGAGTTTTTTTGTCCTTGGTCCTCACGACATTTTTCTAATCATCTAACCTTTTCCGCCAATCATTAGCCCGTCAAACGGCACAACATCTTTTGGCGCCGTTGTCGGGGATATTTTATTCTCGACATTTCAACGACATTTCTTCATCATTCTTTTCATTTCTCATCTCTCATTCGAGTCGGCAAAGCCAACACTTCTTGGCATTGCCACCAAGGACCAATTTATTGGACCTTGGCTTTACTCATCTCATTTTTCTAGCATCATTTCGTCTTTTCATTTCTCACCATCCTAACTCTCGTCATTTGTCATCTAATCCTCTCATGTTCACTTTCTGCACCTAGACATTCCGGTTGGTTTCTTGTTTGGGTGGCGACTCCACTTATCCATTCATTTAATCCCAAACAAGGAACCCTCCCTGAAAATTCATCTACCTACATCCACTTTCAGTTTCGCCTTTGCAAACTTTGTGAGAGATTAATGCTCAAGTGGCGACTTCATTTGTTCCATTTCTTACAAGAATTTATGCTAGAAGCTCGCTTCTTGTAGATGTTTTGGTTTTCTTGAGCAACGATCTCTCTCTCTGATATCCATTTGGCCCATCTTTTTCCCGTTAAACAAGTCATCATGGATTTTGACTTGTTTGCTCCTTGTGATTTTGCTAATAGTCAGGGAGCTCCACATAGTTATTCTTATGTTTTGGGTGAAGCCATCGATCAATTTCCTCATTTTCAAGGTAACAATGCATTTACTGTCGAAACTCACCTTCAAAATGTCAGTCTCCGTATAAACAAGTGTTGCCCATATTCTAAATATGAAGATGTGAAAATGAAGATTTTTGTTCTCACCTTATCTGGCGATGTTTTAGATTGGTTTGTTAAGTTCCTTGATAACACTTTTGATTCTCTACAATCAATCATTGATGCCTTTGAAGATAGACATGGAGATAAAGAAAAGGTCAAAGCAAAAGCTGAAGTAAAGGAAACTATAGAAGTTGAAAATAATTGAGTTAATTCAAATGGTTAAAGACATACAGTTAAATCAGGCTCAAATAATCAAGAATGCAGAAGTTAATGAAGCTTAACTTATTAAAGATATGGAACTTAATCAAGCAATATTAACATCATACCAAGGAAATTAATTCTATGCAAAGCAAGTTATTAGCCCTAGAGGAAAAGATGACAATCATGGAATTCAATCATTCAAATCAAGTGACTGCCATGGAAGCAAGTCACCAAGAAGAAATAAGCTCGATTCCGAACAGATTGTCAACTATGGATGAAGAAATGACCATCATGAGATTCGATTATAATAATCAGTTAGATACCATGCAAGCAAATCATAAGAAAGAGATAAACTATATGCAAAACTGCTTCATGGGCATGAAAGCAAAGAATGATAAAATTATAAAGGACATGGAAGCTGGTCAGATATGTCTTCAGAATAAGTTATTGACCATGGAGGAAAACCATGCCAAGGAAGTCAGTGCTATGAAGGTTGAACGCTCTAACCATATGGATGCCATAACAATGGAAAAGATACATGTATAGAAATTTCAGCATCAATCAGAGGAAGAAAGAAACAAGGAAACATCAACAGATCATAAGTCCCCCTGTCTACTGCAGCAAGCTCCATCTTATTATGCGGAGGTCATTTGTTCCATTGAAAAATGGCTAATTGAAGGTGACCCAGATAAAATGGAAATTGATAAGAATCAAGATGCTTATATGGTTGATCCACTAGTAATAACAGATCAGATTCATAAAGAAGTGCAGGTCACAAAAGTCTTGAACATTCCAAATTTTCCATATGAACGTTTTTTGGATCAAGAAGGAAGTTGTGCGTTGACCACATCATCATCAACATCACAACTGCCACAAAGAAAAAGCGCAAGAGAAAGAGAATGAGAAATCAGTTTGATCCATATGATGGCCGCGAGCAGCTTGACTTTTGGATAGGAAAAAGTCCTACTCTATGCAGGATTGGACATGTCACATCTGAGAAACAGCGAACAGATTTGCCTAAAAGCAGGGAAATGCTTAGCATGCACTACATTGAACGCATCTGATGCCATGGGGCATCCTTCGTATTGTATTCCTAACCCTACACCCTTTTATTTCAATATTTTATTTTTGTAGGTAGATGTTTTTCATGTTATTAGGATAGTTAATAAACAAAAAGCTTATATCTTTCCTATGCTTAACATTATATGATTATTTTTGGATGGGCGCTACTTATGTTATCTTGTGTGTTGCATGGATGCAGATTCTGGATTCTTACATTCCTCCAATATAGTAACGTGTCCCCACGTAGAGCCAGATGTTGATCACTACGTGTCAGCGATCCATAGCAGTACACCCCTTTTTTCGCAAAAGTAATAGCACTTAATCAATGTGTTTGTGTCATACAACTATCATCATCAGCCTGACTTCCAATATGTTATGTAAACCCATTATGCATGTGTATAATGTAAATAATCTCAGCAAACCCGTGTCACGTATATAACGACATGGGTAAACCTACCTTTCTAGTGACGATCTCCATTCTAGGAGGTTTTTCGTCTCACCGATTCATTTTCGAATAATCAATAGAGTTTTTCCCTCTAGTCTTACCCCAAAGCTAGAATGGATTTTGTCGCTAAGATCTTAGACGAGTCCTAGTGTTCTAGATCGAGTCTATGTAAAAGTGATTTGGGAATAATCTTAACTATTTGGTAGGTTATTTTATTACAAATTTCTTGGTCTGCTGGATTATATTTGTGTCACAAAAATGGGTGGCCCGTGAGGGTCTTTTACAAATGGGTTTTCCCCCTTATGATGTAAAAAATATGAAAATCGTGATGTAAAGTGTCTTGAGGGTTGGAAATATAATTTATACTCTCGTAGGCTAATTAATTAAATTTTCTGGCCAAAAATTAATTTAAATACTAAACCATAAATTTAATTAATTCTAGGTCCTCGGTGAATTTAAATTCTCCGATGGCAAAATTCGTCGGTCCTAAAAAAATTATATTTTAAAAGGTCCCGAGACTAAGGTAAATTAATTATAGTGATAAATTTTTAAACCTTTGATCCCTAGGAGTTAAGTCAAAGTCAAAATTGAGCCCCAAGGGTTAGCTCAACTGGTCAAATAAGTGTCTCGCCATTTGGGAGGTCACAGGGTCAATTCTCCCGAAAGCCCTTGGGTTAGGCCTAGCTATTGGCCGCGGGTCTTGATACCTTTGATCAAGCTTAGATATTTCTGTGGACATAGCGGCCACCCAGTGACAGCGGGTGTCCATGAACCACCTGAAAATATTTAAAAAAAAAAAAAAAAATTAGGGAAATTAACTCAAAAAATTTGTTTTTGAATTAATTAAAATGCATTTAATTAAAAATTTCAAATTTCCCCAAATATTTAAATATTTGGACAGATGAGATTAAAAGAAATTTTAATCTTCATCAACGGTGGAGAATGCTTTGACAAGAATCACTTGAACTAACCATTGGAAGATTTATCTTTAAATAGTAAGTCATTTGTCAATCAATCTATCCAATCTTTTAATCATGTGCTTAGTAAGAAGCTCTGGTGTAATCGTTTTTCTGGATAACAAAGAAAGACTTTGGGGTTAAATTCTACTGGTGTTATTCTTCATGGAAATACTGTGAGATGTGTTGTTTTCGTGCATAGATTTTTCTAAAGCCATTGATAATAGCTTCTGAAGAGTGATTTGAGTACAAATGTCTCATTCAATCGTTGGGGTTTGAATAATAATTTAAATTTTGAACGTAATAGCAGGTATCTCTATTTGTCTGAATTTTATTATTATTTTCTCGCTCTATTTTTTATGGCTAGATTGAGTTTTGCAAGAAAATCTTGATTTTAGATCCTCGGAAATTAGGGGAGGTTTTCAGTTGAACTAGCCAACTCCTAATCTGTGTTTTTTTAAAAGCCCAACTAAATTAGCTCCAGGTTTATCATAAGATTTTGTTGGTGATACATAGAAGGTTTCGAGTTAGCACCTCCTTTTAAAATTTAAAAATTCTACCTTTTTGTGGAAAATTTGATAGATCTAGCTATTAAGAGTCATAAATTATTAGATATGGGAGCGGAGTTGGACTCGTACTCCTCAGATGTGATAGATCTGTATATTTTTGTATAGATCTGTTATTTACTTGTGTAGATCTGAAATTTTATAACATAATTTTGAATATTAGCACTTAGGTTTGGATTTTCTCTATTTTTGTACATATAGGTTTTTAGGTTTTTCTTTTTTCACTTGTGCAAGAATAGATCTGAGAAATCAATCAAGGAAATCTTCAGATCTAAGTCAAATCTAAACCTTGGGGAGCAAGATCTGGGCTCAAAGATTGTTTGCAGGAATAGATCTGAGAAATCATCAATGAAATTTTCAGATTTGAGATTTTTTCAAGGAAATCTAGGGGTTTTGAGATACCCAGGGCCTAGATCTTGTCCCAAATATTTTTGCAGAGCCAATCATTAAAGATTTTGCAATAAATTTGAAGATCTGTAGCAAAATAATTTTTTCAAAAAAATAGTTTTAAGTTTTGGAGCTCCTAAACCCAAGAGCTGCCCTCTCCTAACCCAACTCTAGCCCTATTAGGCCTAGTGTTAGCCTTCATTTGCCCTAGATTCCCCTTGCTCCATTTCTTATTTAAATATTTACTTTTTTGAAGCTAATCGTTTGTGATTTTTTGCTTGGTAAAAAAATGTGTTTCAGGTATTGGAATTTTTTTCACAACTTGGGCAAGTGATCTTCAAGGCCTAGGGCCTAAGGGTTTGATCTCTAAACCCTATTTTTCCTCACTGTTTGCTACAACAATCATATACCTTTCTAATGGTGGCAAAATTTCATGTGGGTTAGCCTAAAATCACTTCCTAAGTTGTCTAATACATTAAGGAATTATTTTTTGAGTTGGGAATCCATCATTAAGCCTATTTCATATTTTAATTGCTAATTGTAATAAGTATATCAGATCTGATATAATTCTGGAAATCACATCATAACAGGCTGAAATTTTTTGATAATTCATATGAGCAAGTTTAGAAAATTTTCAGTGAATTTTTGGTATAAAGATAGCACTGATAGCTTACTGTTTTCATTGATTGTTGCCGTCATAACATTTGTTTGTTGTTGCCCTAAACGATTCACTATTGTCCTAAAAAACAATTCTCTGAAAATTAGGAGTTTTAATATCATTGTGGAAGTAATTGTCATAAGAATCTAGAAGGGTGATCTTCTTGATTGCAGCAAACATTTCCCTGCTGTAATAAAGTCTTTTTTGATGCTCTTTTTTATCACTGAAACATATTTGCTGCCATAGATTAAATTCTGAAATATCAAGTGATTTGAGTTCATAACACAATTCAAACTTTGTTTGACATGTTTGGCTTACTTTGGCATTTTAATTTTACTGTTGTCATTAGAGAATTTGTTGTTGTCCTAAATCTAATCTTTGAAAATAAGTGCTTTTGGATAAATGTTTGCATAAGTTTAGGTCAACAAATTTTTGGTACAATTATTGACAATAAAATCCCACTTTAAACTCCTATTTTCTGAGTTTCTGAATCACATACATACAAGCGCATTGCCTAAAGGAAATTCATTTCACACCCTTGGACCAAATAAGTCTAATTTCTTAAATTGCCCAAAGGTTTTCTTGTTTGGTGAATGGTAAATATTTTGAAATCTATTGAGCTAAGTATCATTGAAAAGGCTTACATTCGATTTGGATCTAATAGAAAACTTGGGCTCTTTGAATATCTTTTAAGTAATTTTGGAATTTTCAAGTAATTGTCATTGAAGCATAAATTGGATAAATATTATAGTTTTCTTTCTTAACATTAATATCATTATTGGCTTGTGTTTATTATAATTTTTTAGCATATTAGTGATCTTTCTTTAAGAGAATATATCTTGTGTATCTTATTGGCACTTGAGATATTTGGAACTTTGTCTTGTATAAGATTCTCTTCATTTCATTAAGTATTCTTGTCATAAAGTTAATCAATACTAAGTACTTGAGTATTAAATGATCTTGCCTCAAGACTACTCACTCATCCCTTTGTTAATCGCATCTTGCACCTTTTTTCATCATAATAACATTTTTCTTAACAGCAGTTGTCCAACATGTACTTGGTCCTAAATTTCTTAGCAAGATAGTTGACTCCACAAGGCACTGGTATCAATTGTATAAATCGAATCATTTAAGTCTTGCTAGATCTAAACAAGTATTTGGTCGCTCAACTATGTCTCTCGGACTAGTTGGTTACCAACTAGTCCTCCTTCATTCCATTTCCGTAGGGTCCACCCCCCTTAGTCTGTTGAAGGGAGACAATTTAAACAGAGAGATTGGGGATCACAGTGATAGCCCTCGATCTGAGCCGTTGTCACGGTGCCTGGACATTATATGTGACAACAAGGCTTAAAAATGAAACCCTCACTTCAAAAAAAAAAAATCTCCTCTAGATCTGAATTTTGTTGCATAATCTTTAATGGATAGCCCACAAAAATTTCTAGAGACTAGATCTTGCCCTCAAGGGCCTAGATCTAACTCTACTTCAGCTTGATATCTTGATTCAACTTGCAAAAATGAAAATAAAACACCCTAACCCCAAATATATACAAAATCTCTTAAAATACCAAAACCGAAGTTAGCAAAAATAATTTACAGATATATTTACAAAAATATTTACAAAATCTACAAATATACAAGGGTTATGAAAATTTAAATTTTTGAGAAAATTATTTTTATGGCTACTTTTTTTATAAATGGCTAAAAACGCTTCAAAAACCCCATGCAAACTATAGCCTTAGCAAAAGATTTAATCCACCACATAAATATTCAAGATCCAAGGAAAATGGTCTTTGCTCATAGTTTGTGAACTTGGAGACCAAGGACTGAAGTACCTGCAAACACTATGTATTTATCTCAAAATAATCATATATTAACACAACATAGATAGCATATAGTCAATACATACCACAAATCAAAGAACAAGTACACCTTGAGTTGCACCCCAAAATCTTTATTATGATAGCAAAAATAGTTCTCAACGGAACAATAGTTTACACAAATGCTTCAGCAACAATTACTTAACCAGAAATCAAATTGTTAGAGACTCAAATGACTCTCTAATTTGTAGATAAATCATCCTAGTGAAAAATAACGGCTAGTTTCCTTGATCTTTGTCAAGTTAATCTTGGTCGTCGAAAAATACTTGATCGTCTTCTAATCTTAGGCATTGAAGTTTTATCTTTGAGGAATTTCCGAATTTATTATTTAATTCCATTTTAATTAGCTCAAAATTAATTATTTTGAACTAATTTCCTCAAAAATTTGACTTTGACTTAACCACCAAGAACCAAGGGTACAATTTTTCTTGAAATATCCAATATTCTCTTGGTGGAGGACCTCCAAATATTATTTTTTTTAAGACCCACGGCTTTTTCACTTAGAGAAATAAATTTTCATAAAACATTTAATTTGACTAATTAATTAAATTTTTGGCTTATGATTTTGAATTACTTTTGCCAGAAAATTTAATTAATTGACATATGAGGGGATTAATTATTTTTTCCACTTTCTAATATTTTAACCATGGTGTCTAAGTATGAGGGACCATGCATTAAAATATTTTTTACATAAGATTTACAATTTCAACCCTCAAAGGGGGAATACCCATTGATCCGAACTTAAATAGGAACGCAACAAATTATAGATATAACCATAAATTCAGAGATGCAGCAAAAATGGCACTTCATTTCATTAATATCAAATACTGAAATACACTTACAAACATAATGGAAATAAACTAGCTCAGGCGATGGTAGCTTATCTCTAAGAAGAGATGTGGCAGCTACATGCCTCTGAACTGTGTTACAATGAAGCTCAAGGGATTCTTTATTATTGAACAAGGGAAAACCCTAAACAACCAAAACCCTAACCCTAGATGGAACGCCAAGAGTTTGTGGGTCCTGTGGGGTTAGCTGGCCAGCCAACTTCTCGGGGTCGTAGCTTGGTCATATTATCTCTGGTTGGCACGTACAATACCTTGATGGAAAGATCTCTTCGACTACTACAGAATTTGCAGCAAGCCCTCAAAAAAATGCCATTTAGGGGGTCAAAACTGCTCCAAAAGTTCAGGACCCGAAGGACTGCTAAAAATAGTAAATGTTGCAATAAACAAGGAAACAGACGAAACCAATTGGAGGTCTAGGTTCACCCATTCGGCTTAGACCCTCAAAAAACATACCCAATCTGCGACACAATATGAGCTAGTAGACCAAGTGATTTGTAATAAAATAATTTAGCTAAATAGCTTAGATTATTCCCAAATCACTTTTACATAAGACTCGACTAGAACACTAGGACTCACCTAAGACTTTGATGAAGAATTCCACCCTAGCTTTGGGGTGAAGCTGAAGATAAAAACTTTGTCGACCATCCATGTTTAGAAACACAAATAAATCAATGAGACGAAAAACCTCCTAGGATGAAACTCTCGCCAAATTAGTAGGCTTACCTAGGTTGTTACATACATTCACGGTCTTTACTAGCATCATTTACATTACATAACTTGCAAAATGGGTTTACAATGACATATGAGTTGCTGATAAATGATCTGATCTTGTTTAAAAAATTTGGTACTTTCGCTTCCTTGGAACTTTGACAAAATGTGTGCAACACCTCCTCTAAGTGTTGAAGATGTTCCTCGTCAAAACTGCTCCAAAAGTTCAAGACCCGAAGGACTGCTAAAAATAGTAAATGTTGCAATAAACAAGGAAACAGACAAAACCAATTGGAGGTCTAGGTTCACCCATTCGGCTTAGACCCTCAAAAAACATACCCAATCTGCGACACAATATGAGCTAGTAGACCAAAAGTGATTTGTAATAAAATAATTTTGCTAAATAGCTTAAATTATTCCCAAATCACTTTTACATAAGACTCGACTAGAACACTAGGACTCACCTAAGACTTTGATGAAGAATTCCACCCTAGCTTTGGGGTGAAGCTGAAGATAAAAACTTTGTTGACCATCCGTGTTTAGAAACACAAATAAATCAGTGAGACGAAAAACCTCCTAGGATGAAACTCTTGCCAAATTAGTAGGCTTACCTAGGTTGTTACATACATTCACGGTCTTACTAGCATCATTTACATTACATAACTTGCAAAATGGGTTTACAATGACATATGGGTTGCTGATAAATGATCTGATCCTGTTTAAAAAATTTGGTACTTTCGCTTCCTTGGAACTTTGACAAAATGTGTGCAACACCTCCTCTAAGTGTTGAAGATGTTCCTCCCATGTCCTATTGTATATCAAGATCCCATCAAAGAAGACCAAAACACATATGCACAGCTACTTGTGGAACACATGGTTCATGCAAGACTAAAAGGTAGTTGGAGCATTGGTCAGCCCAAAGGGCATAACCAGGAACTCAAACTGTTTGTAATGGCACCTAAATGTGGTCTTCGAGATGTTTTGATCCCTCACTTCAATCTGATGATACTTGGAGGGCATAGCTATCTTAGAGAAGTATTTAACTCCTCTAAGCTCATCCATCAACTCATCAATGCACGGAACTGGATATCTGTTCTTCAACATTCTCTTGTTCAAGGACCTGTAATCTATACACATGTGAAGGGTCCCATCCTTCTTCACCAGCACTACCGAAGAAGGGAGGGGACTGGAACTCAGCCTAATGTGGCACAAGGCCAATAACTCCTATATAGCCCGCTCAATCTCATCGCAATAAGACTTGGGATGTTTATAGGGAGAAGTGTTTACTACATGTAACCCCTACTCCAACTCTATAGTATGCTCAAAACCCCTATTTGGTGGAAATCCTGAGAGAATGTCCCCAAATACTGCCCGGTGCCTCTCTAGCAGTGCTAAAATATCTGGATGTGGTTGTCGTGTCTAATTCCCAGTCTCTGAAATTTACAACTCCACTTTCTATGCTATATGTCCCTATCTCAAATTAGCCTCCATCTGGTTAGTTGATACTGTCTGTGTTGGATGTGAAAATGTTAACTCTATTACAGCAATGGGAAATTATTCTTCAAACTGTAAATTTAAGCATGCGGTTTATTTGTTACTACAAACAACGAATAAAAATCATAACTACAATTTTCACCATAAAAACGTTGCAGAAAATTGTGAAATGCTAACACACTCATAAAAATGACAGTGATTTTTGGACAAATGTCCCCAGAAAAACCCAATGCAAAAAAACGTACAGCAGATGAGGGTTTTATTATTAAGCAGCAGCAAAAATTATGAATACAATTTGGATGCTTAATCTAGCAATCTATTTTGAGAGAAATACTGGGAAGATATTTGAGGTCAATACCCCAACACCACAACTAATTCTACTCAGAAATCTGGCCGATCTGGGCTACACGAAATGACCATGTGTGAGCCTTTGCACAGGCTAATTCACACTGCCTCTAGAACACGTTGAATCATGCAGCGTTGTCTGTCTTTGCCACTAGAGGTGACTTGCTTGGCCTCCTGGAATATATCCTAGCGCTAAGCAACTGAATCAACTGCTCCTCTGACTAAATCAAACTCTCCTCTGAAACCCCCCGCATAGGGCATGTGCAGTTTCATGAGGAAAACTCGCCCCTCTCAACTAACTCTTTTGGATTTGGATTCTTCCTCTAGAAATCTGCTACTAATCTCCCTCTTGCTCTTGCTTCTTTCTGGCTTGAATTTTTCCAGCTAAATGTTGCTCTCTAAGAGATCGATCTGCCAAGGAAACTCACTCTTCTTGTGTGTGTTCTCCATCTACCCACTCTTCTTGTGTGTGTTCTCCATCTACCCATCGACCTCTTCTTATAATCTCTAGTTGAGACTTCAACAACCACGATTAAAACTTAATCGATCATTGAGATCATCTCCACGTCGATCGTCTGAGTTTCTAGAGAATTCTCACCTTTCTCAATTAATTACTATTAATTACCATTTTTCATAAGTTGGACTTAGAAAAAATCTAAATGATGGTCAATCAATTTAATTGAGTTATCTCTAGGTGGTATTTTCATAAACAATTTCGAGGTTTTGGAGAACTCATGTGTTTTAGCCTCTCCACAAAGTTTGAAACTAGAATACCATTCAATGCTCCAAAAACTAACAGTGGATATGAACGCATGCCTCTAAACACCACCAACTTCCCATCTGGCACTACAAACTCCATCTCTAGTCTCCTCCAATATGTAGTAACACGCCCCAGGGAATACAACCACTAGGGACACCCATCACCACATTGATGTCTCGCACAATAACTACAAAGAAATGGTTGGTCACAGAATAATTTCCCATGGTCACTGTCATCCTGGGAACATATCTAGTACATTGCATGGTTTGGTCCCTTGGCACCAACACTAAAAAACCCTCAAAGGCCTCTGTATGTATCCCTCTCTGCTCCACCATCTATGCACCAATAAATTGTGGGTAGCCCCACTGTCCACTAGCATTGACACATGTTGTCCCTGCACTGTGCCTCTGATCTACAATGTCAAGTACTTCAAAACTCTCCAAAGTGAGGCAATGACACCTCTTGTATGTAGACGTGGGTCTCCTCCTGTGCCCTGTGGCTCGTCCTCTTTCCCGCCTACCTCAAGCTCGGCCTCATTCTCCAATTCATTGTTTGAGAAAACCTCTATGTAGTGGGCCTTGCCCTTGGTACACTAATGCCCTAGTGTCCACGACGCTCGACATTTGAAGCACAACTTCCTCCTTCAAAGGTCTCTCATTGTCTCATCATCTAGTTGTCCACGTCCAACCCACTTCTTCTGAGGAGGTCTAATGTCCTTACCTTTTTGAGGAAAGGTAGGTCTGGAAAGCACTGGTGCTCTCATCTTAGGGAATGCATCAAGCATATCCTTGGTCCTGTTAATGGCATTCTGCAAAGATATGGGTCTTTAAGCTCTCACCCAACCACACAAAGGTTTTGCTAACCCCTTGATTAATAGCATGACCAGTCTCGCCTCTAACATATCAAAGACCACCGTTGCTAGACACTGGAATGTTGCCATATATGCCTCAGCACTTCCTATCTGTGTCAGGTTAGCCAGCTCTTGAAAGTGTAGCTTAGGGTCCTTCGGGTCAAATCTCTCAATAAGTCTCCTCATGAACTAAGTGTAGGATGTGATGCTAGCATGCCCCAACATAACCAACCCATGTTACCACCACTGCTACACATCTACATCCAAGTGTAGAGTGATGAACCGAATAGCATTGTTTTCCGCATGGGATTCAAATGAAAGTAGGTGTCTAGCTTTTGTATCCACACCCTAGCCGAACTCCTAGTTGAATCATCAAAGTTCAAAAGTGTAATAATCCCTGCCAACTTCTATGTATCCTGGTTCTGACTCTGCTGACCCCTCTGGATGATGTTCCCGCTATGCACATGTGATTCTACTTCAAATGAAAAAAACCTCCAAAGGATAAAACCCTCCTGATCCTAGGGTCCAACGCATCATACTCGTCAATCCTGTTTGCAAAGGATCTCATCAAGTCTGCAAATGTGTTTGACTCTCTCTCCCACTCTAGTTCATCCAGAAAGTGAGGCATGGTAGGGCGGCTAGTATGATCATATGTGTGGGTGTAGTTATGCTGCATTGTGCGTGCATGTCCATGGTTCCCCTCTCCTATTCCGGAGCCACCTTCTCCATTATTGAGTTGACCCTACTCATTCCGTATTTGCATCCCCATCATCTATTGCATCATCTCTAGAACCTATTGATTATGGCTCATCAACTGTTGGTTTTGTCTCATCAACTCCTCTAAAAACTTATTTTGATGATTTTGTTTAGCCTACTTGTTGCCTTCCTAGTTCTCCATGTGCTCCCTGGTGTGTTCAAGATTTGTAGCTAAGAAAGGGTCGAGTTCTCCTCTACCACAACCTCTTCCTCTGCCTCTGTGAAACACTACTCCTTGGTACCTGGGTGGCATCACCTACTATTTTGCCCATGGTTGGATAAAGACATGCTGTTATACCACTGTAATATTCCAACTAGGAAATAACAGTGAGAGTCAAGAACATGCACTAAGCTATTGCAATAAAAAATTTAAACATGCATGCACAATCAGTAAACCACAAAATCTGGGTAAGAAAGTTGAGCCATTTTATTAGCATCGCTGAAATTGGGTACAATAGAGTGAGAACAACGGAACTTGGGCCTACAATCAATGCAAAACCCAGGTGAAAGTGTGCAGACTCAAGTGCTAGAAATGAGTCAAATAGGGAGCTCGCACTGCACAAAAATTTTGCTACTGCTCCTGGAATGGAACTAGAGTTTCTACCCTCAAAACTACTCAAAATTCTACAAATTAACACAGAGCTCCTCACACAAACCCTAGAAAAATCATGGCGTAATTCCAGCTGACCCGGAGAGCCCCAAAAAGTGTGAATTACCCAAACTGGCCAACCCTACACACTACAAGAGAATCGCTGTTGAGTGAAGCCCAAATCCTCTACTGAAATGTCTCAAAAATCACTAGAAATTCCCTCTCTAGAAATGGATCCTTTCTTTAACCCCAAACTCCCACAATCTCTTCTTCTCTAACTCATGCGCACCTCTACTTAGTGACCTCCACGCACAACTGAGAATAGACAAATTCGGCCCAGCAAATACCCTCAATTTTCAGCCCTGCAAAATGATACCAATCTCTGGCTCCAACAAGGGAAAACACTCCTACAATTACCCAGATTCACCAACCAAATAAAGCTGGCACAAATAGCCTATGCATACGGCCTTATGTGCCCAAGAGAACACGCAAACTGGGTGAATAAACCCCGCATTCAGCTCTAGAGAAGCCCTGAATTGGACTCCCAAATTCTTCACTAAGGAGACACTCAAAGTTCTCTAAAATGAGGGTGGAATTTCCACATGGAATTTCTATGCTAAGTAGAACTTCTCTCCTTGTACTCAACAGCTCCAAGAGAGTTCAATCTCATGAGATAGATAGGAAAAAAGATAGAAAATGAGAACCTCCTTGTGATATTTATAAGTGTTGATCCTCTCTCCCTTGGTGGGCCCCAATCTCCATTAGCTCGAACCTCCTCTTCTCTCACCTCTCTCCTCTAGTTTGAATTTCCTCTTGTGGTTAGAACTCCTTCCTTGTGGCCCCCACATTCCACTAGCAAAATAATTTTCCGTTTTTCTCTAATGTGCATGGCCTCCTTAGCCTCTAAAACCAAGTGGGGTCTACTTAACCCACTTTTCCTAAGTCTCTATACATCAAAATTGCCTCCTAATGTCAAAATTGCAAAAATGGGAATATGCTTAGCAAAATTATTTGGTGGTGATATCACACCCCACTATCACCCCAATAGCCTTTCCGCGTGTTTGACCACTCCATGTCAACTACCCCATAGCTATACATATTTTTGCACATGGATTTCCATCATGTCCGAGCACTCAGATAATCCACAAATTCATCATTATCAGCTATATGTACACAGGAGTTTTGTAAACTCATTCTGCATTTTGTAATGTAAATGATCCTAGTAAGACAAATGTATGTAACAAACTAGCTACATTTTGTAATGTAAATGATCCTAGTAAGACAAATGTATGTAACAAACTAGCTAAATTTATTTTTCTGATGATGATTTCTATCCTAGGAGGTTTTTATCTTTGTTACATAGGAACCGCTCCCAAGAGTTGGGAAACCCATTCCAATGGTTCCCGCGCTCCCGGGAGCTTTGGAACTTTATGGGAACGTTCCCTTTTCAGTGGGAGCTACAATGGGACTTTGGGAAAGTTCTGAGAGCTTTGAAGACATTTTTTTGGAGTTCCAGCGTTCCCTAGGGTTGGGGAATACAAAGTCGGTAGAGAAATATGTTGAGCTGCCCACCAAACATGAGCCTAAGTTGAAACCTTCGTAGCAACAAAGGCCAAAGACATCATTAACAACGATATCCTTAAG
The DNA here is from genome assembly GCA_000404065.3 of Pinus taeda. Lineage (NCBI taxonomy): Eukaryota > Viridiplantae > Streptophyta > Pinopsida > Pinales > Pinaceae > Pinus > Pinus taeda. Next base: position 496,324 of record APFE030866168.1, read on the forward strand.
TGAGAAACTAGAGCAATCTATTGATGGGTTAAGGAAGAGTGTAATAAGGATGATATCTGGGATGTCATGCTGATAAGTATTTCTTTTGTTGTTAATGTATATATATATATATATTGCAGAAGATTGTGTGTGCATATTGTATGTGGCAGTCAATGCTTAAACATTAGAGTTGCTTTACTTTTTCTCTTAAGAATAACTAGAGAAACATATGTAAAATTGTTCCTTTGTATTTTTAAGCCAGATTCTTTCAAAGACTCATCATGTGTCACAATGAACTTGACATTTTAATATTTTATATATATAAAAGGGAGAGACTCAGGGAGAGAGACACCCAAAGAATATATTTATATTAGTTATATATTTACTATTTATATATTTAAATTGATTTTAATATTTGAATATTTTGATTCAACATTAAATTTGATTATTATATAAATTATATATCTAAATAATTAAATAAAAATTAAAAATTAAAAATTTAATAAAAAAAAATTATCTAATATCACCGCTCCCAATTAGGCGTTCCCTGTAAATTTTGGGGAAACCTCTAGCTGTTCCCGACACCCATACCCAAGTTCCCATTTCCTGTAAATTTTAGGGAAACCCCTAGCGGTTCCCGACACCCGTACCTAAGTTCCCAACATTCCCTAGTTCCAGAAACTCGTGCAACATAGGTTTTTAATCACATATTCATGTGTGTTTCTAAACACGGATGATCGGCAGAGTTTTTACCTCGAATCTCACCCCAAAGCTAAGGTGGATTTTGTCGTCAAGATTTTAAATGAGTCCTAGTGTTATTTATTGAGTCTTTATAAAAGTGATTTGGGAATAATTCTAACTATTTGGTTAAATTATTTTATTACAAGTCACTTAGTCTACTAAATCATATTTTGTGTCACAAAAATAGGTAATTATTGAGGGTCTATAATGAACGGGTGTTCCCCCTTCATGGGTTAGAAATGTAGTATTTCATGTAAAATATATTTAATGTATGGTCTTTCATAGTTAGACATCATGGCTAAATATTAGAGGGTTGGAAAAACTAATAATCCCCTCATGAGTCAATTATTTAAAATTTATGGCTAAAGCCATAAATTTAATTGATTTAGATCCTAGGAAAAAATAAATTTTCCAACATTTAAAATTCGTGGATTTTAAAGTTTTTAATTTTTGGAGGTCCCCGGCCAAGGGAATATTGAAATTTTCAAGATATTTTGAACCCTTGGGCCATAGTAAGTCAACTTTTTGCGGCAATTAACTCAAAATAATCATTTTTGAGTTAATTAAAAAGAAATTAAAAGTGAAATTCGAATTTCCTCAAAAAGTAACTTTATTTCAACGGTGATGATTAAAAGAATGATCTTTATCAACAGTTGAGATTGTTTTGATAGGGATCAAGCCAACTAGCTGTTGGAGAATTTTTCTCTAAATGAGAGGCCTCTCTCCATTATTTCGATCTGATTTCTAAATCGTGTACTTGCTCTAAGAAAACACTTGTAACTTTTTTTGGTTAATAAAATGCAAAGACTTTGGGGTTTTAGATCGTGACGTTCCTCTCTCAGATTTATGTGGTAATATTGTTCTTAATACTTTGTTGATTTTATTTGCATTTGCTGGTTAATAGCCTTTGAAGATTGATCTGTGTACAAGTATCTTGCACAGATTTCTAGGTGTTTAGAATATCTTTTTGATTTGATAGAAGTAGCAGGTATCTCTATTTCTTGATGAATTTATGATCATTTTTAAATCTCTATTAATTTAACAATCAGATCTAAGTGTGCATAAGTTATCATTCAAAATTTAGGCATTTGGGGAAGTCCTCAACTAGACCAACTGACTCTCAGTTTGCAAAATATAAAAGAGACCACTGTCTTTTTAATTTCTGAAGTCATTTTATAGAATATCTTACTTACAAAGGTTTTTCTTGGGCTTGTGCCTCTTTAAAATTTCAAATTTATTTATAAATATTGTGCAAAATTTGTTTAAATATGTCTAATAAAGGGCTTTGATCTATAGATATGTAGAATATTATTGTAGATTTGTAAATAGCACATTTCTAATTCATTGGGGTTCTGGGTATTTCATATTGTTGTATATACATGCTTTGGCATTTTCTATATTTTATTTGTGCAGGAAAACATCTAAAAATTGCAGGTTATTTTTGTGGATTCTGGAGAGAGATCTAAGCCCCAAAGGGCATCTCCATTTCGTTTGCAGGTAGAAGAAAAATTGCAAGAAGATCGTGGGCAAATTTTTCTAGGGCATTGAACCCTGCACTAGCCATCTCCCACCTCCTTACAACCTCCCGTCATTCTCGTTTCAGCCTCCCTTTCTTCACCCTCCTTCATCACTAAATTTTCTCCATAAATTTCCCTAAAAAATTTAACAAATTTCAACAAAATTTCTAAGTTTGGCAATTGCATTGGAAAATTTTTAGTGACTTGGGCAGCCCATCTTCAAGTGTCTTCATGCCCCTAGGGGCTAACTGGTGCACATCCTCTAAACCCTTACCTCCTTCATTGATGTAATTGAAAGAAAGATTAATACTGCCATAAAATTCTAGTTATTTGAAATTTAACTGCAAATTAGTTTGCATCTTTCACCACATTTTATTTCAGAAATATAATTACTTTCGGAAACTTCTGCATGCTATTTTTTGAATATTATGTCACTGTTTTTCAGTAATTTTCTGATTTTTTTTATCAAATACATCAATAAATCAAAAAGAATTAAACTCAGAAATTTTATAAATTTAGCAACAAATTTAATTTACATTTTTACTGTTGTATAATTGCATAAATAGAAGTTAGTTTCAGTAACTTTTGCAATCAAATTTCTGAAAATTGTTTTACTGTTGTTCAATAGTTTATTTCTGATTTTTTTAGATCAAATACATCAATAGATCAAAAAGAATTAAACTCAGAAATTTTCTGAATTGTAATTATCAGTTTGTCATTTAAAATTTTCTGTTGTTATACGTAGAAATTTCTGAATATTGTATGGTTACAGGATTATTGTTTTAAAATGTATTGTTGGTTTTAACATTTGATGTAAGAGCATATTACTAGACTGATATTTCATTAATGTGATCCGAGTTTAAAACATTTAGTTTAATTTATGAAGTTCATTTGTTTTTTGCATGCTTATGCAAGTAAGACTATTCTAGTTTTACTTATGCATCTAATGATCTTGATTGAATATTTCATACAAATTAATTTTTGAATTTAAAGGTGTTTTATTCCAACATTTTACACTTCAATCCATTATGCATTTTAGTAATTATTTGTGCAGATTTTACATTTTGCAATGCCGGTATAAGTACCTACTTTCACATTTAGATCACCACCTTTCTGAGCTTTAAGTTAAGTAACATATAAAACATATTTCAAAAATAATATTAGGCCCTCATTTAACTAAAATTAACCAAGTCCCTGCATTTCACATAGTTTTAAATTTTACGTTTGCATACGAGACAGACGAATCTTTTCAGTAACAGTTTATCATCCTTTACTTGAACCTTATTTTCTTCACAAAATAGTTGACTCCACAAGGCACTAGTATCAGTTTCTTCAAATCATTTTGAATCGTTAAAATATTCCGCAATTTAAAACAAGTATTGGTTGCTTAGCTGTGTCTCCTAGGTTGGTTGGTTGCCAACTAATCTTTCCTTTTTTCCATTTCCATAGGGTCTACCCCCCTTAGTCTGTTATTGGGAACTCAAATAAATTGATTGGGGATCAGTGTGACAACCCCCAATCTGAGTCGTTGTCACCATGCCTAGACATTGTGTGTTGATTTGTGGTAGTATCGGATTTGCTCTAGTCATGAAAATTGGTGGAGAGGCTAAAGCACATGAGATCTCCAATACCCAGAAATGGTTTGGGGAAATTCCACCCGATTGGAGAGATATTAAAATAATTAATATTTTTAATGGGTATTAATATAAAAATGGGTGAGAATGTTCTAAATAATATGGATCAAGCCAAATCTAATCTTAGTTGTTGATTAGCGACTTAATCTCAGTGATTGAAGACTCAACATGAAAATATAAGAGGAGGCTTGAGGGTCAGTTGGAGAAACACCAAGATTGATCAATCAATTCGATTTTCTGGAGCAGGATTTGCTGAGAAAATTCGAACAAGTGAACTAAGTTGCAAGGAGGAGCAGTGAGTACATAGCAGAGAAGCAGAGATAGTGCCAGAGGGTCAGCGCAGTGACTGAGAAGGCTACGCAGCGGCAGCAAGAGCCACGCAGAGGCAGCTAGAGCCTGCGCAAAGGCCGAGGGGCCTGCGTAGGTGACGCAGAAGGCCAGAGAGCTAACACAGAGAGGCAGAGGGTTGACGCAGGGGTTCCAGAGCTACACAAAGGCTAGCAGGGCTGACGCAAAGCCTCAGAGAAGTGCCAGAAGGATTTTCGTTGGGCAAAGTAGTGCTGAGACGCTGAATATCTGCTTCCGAGAAGAGGTATTACTGTCGTGTACAAATCTCTGTTGGGTGAGCCAGTCTGGCACCCTAGTTGTACTCAAGAAATCTGCATAATAATAAAACCCTCAAAATTGTTGCACCGATTTTCCCACATTGGGTTCTTCCAGGGACGATTGTCCAAAAATAATGGTGTCCCTTGTGTGTTTGTCTATTATTTCAGTTGATGATCTGTATATGAGTTGACGTATTTGTGTTTATTTTCAGTATTTATATGGATAAATAACTTTTTAAGGAATAAACAAGTAGGTGAAATAAACCAGATAATGCTTTAGGAATTTCTGACGTGTCAAATTTAGAAATTTCAACATGATATCGAAGAGTTGCAAATCACAGGAGGACTGAAGGAACCAGCATAATCAGAAGTATTTGCAGCAGTAGCAGCTGTGTCTTAGCAAAGGAGTGACACAGAGGGCCTATGTCATCATTTCGAGCCAGAGAGAGGACCAGCGCAAACATAGAGAGAGGCAGAAGAGGCTCACGAAGAGCCACGTCATCCTACTCAGTTAGGTAGGCTTGACACAGTTGGTCAGAGGAGTGATTCAGCCTTTGCGTAGATTGCACAGAGCTGGAAGGCTCAGTTTCTTCAGTTGTTGGGGCATAGGGAGTTGTGGGCAGATTGTGCATTAGGAAGCTGGTAGGGTGTTGCTGTTGTCGAAGCAGAACAATACCTAACGGAACAAAACCAAGGTAGAGGGAGTCGCTGCCTTAACGGATTTCTAGCCAAGAAATCCATATCCGAGTTGCAGTTGCAAAGAGGATTGGAGAGGAGTAGAACAGCAATTGGCGGGAAGATTTCCAGCAGGGAAATTAGGACTTAGAGGGAGATTTCCAGGAGGGAAGTCGAATCTCAGAGGGAGTCCAGAAGGAGGAGCAGAGATGGCAATGAACGGACTGAGGGATCACGACAGGTTGGACGGGGCCTCCAACTTTGTCATTTGAAGTCCAAGATCCTGTCAGTTCTGGATAGACATCGCATCAAGGGCTTCGCCTTGAGAACCGTGGCTATCCCAGTCGGCTCAGCTGATAATGAGAAGTATGAGGATGCAATGGTGAAGGAAAAGTGCATAATCATTAATGGGGTCAAGGATCATGTAGTACCACATATTACCAAGAAGAACACGACAAAAGAGATGTGGGATACTTTGACGACATTGTATCAGGGCACTTCGTGCAGCAGAAGATGCTACTAGAGAATCAGTTGCAGTCGTATCAGATGCAGAAGGGAGAGCAAATAGATCTATACCTTAGCAGGTTGCAAGAGATTCGAGACGAACTTACTTCCATAGGGACCACGCCGAATCAGGAGTTCATGGTGAGGACCGCCCTGAATGCAGTCTCCGAGGATTGGGAGACATTTGTCCAAAGCATTTTGGGCAGAGCTAATATTCTAGGATGGGAAGAGATGTGGGCAACTCTTCGCCAAGAAGAGATCAGACGATTGACCAAGGTGAGAAGTAGCAGCAAAGGGGGTCGAATCAAGAAAGAAGAGGAGGATGCAGCTCTGGCATCTACGGGACAGCAGGGGAAGAGGAAGAAAAAGGACATCTCCAAGGTGAAGCGCTTCCATTGTGTGGAGTTGGGTCATTATGCAACCCAGTGTCCTGAGAAGAAGAATAAGGGAGAGGCTTCTGATTCCAAGGTAGCTCCGGCTAAGGCAAAGAAAGAAGTCGAGACAAATGACAATTGTACCATGAGTGCTCATGCACCTCTAGAGAAAAGGTGGGGTCACATCGAGCTGTAGTCAAATGGACTACAGAAGATGAGGGCAGGATCCTTGAAATACCCAAACTTTTGGATCATATCCGGCTACGGGAGCCCCGAATGACAGTAGCAGGATGATGGATGTCGATAGAAGCAAGATGTGAATGAAGCGACAAGGTAGTGCTAGAGTGCAGAGGTCTGTAGCAACGCAGTGGGAGTTGCAGTAGTGTGGGAGGCACAGAGGGGGTTGCAGCATTGCGAGAGGCACAGAGGAGGCTGCAGCATTATGAGAGGCACAGAGGTGTTTGCAGCAGCATAGAGGCAGCACAGGATAGCAGCAAAAGTAGCTTCAGCATCAGGAGGCTTCCGGACTGACAAGGATGTCAGTATTTGGGTAGATCAATTACTTACTTCTCAGTAACTGAGTTGCAATGCAGCAGTTAGCAGTGGTAGTGCTATGGGCATGATGCGGCATGTTGAGAGGCAATGGCAGTGGCAGAGCCATGGGCAATAGTACAGGAGGCAGCAATGCAGTGGATGTTTGGCAGCAGGGCAAGCATTAGCACATGTACCGGTACAGAAGGATTAGTGTGATGTTTAGTGGTGGAACATTACTAGAGCACATTCCTTGCTAAGAGGGAGTGTTGATTTGTGGTAGCATCAGATGTGCTCTAGCCATGAAAATTGGTGGAGAGGCTAAAGCACATAAGATCTCCAAGACCCAGAAATGGTTTGGGGAAATTCCACTCGGTTGGAGAAATATTAAAGTAATTAATATTTTTAATGGGTTTCCTAAGTATAAACTTAGGAAAATTAAAATATTAATGGGTATTAATATAAAACTAGGTGAGAATATTCTAAATGACATGGATCAATCCAAATCTAATCTTAGCCGTTGATTAAGGACTTAATCTCAGTCGTTGAAGACTCAACAGGAAAAATATAAGAGGAGCCTTGAGGGTCAGTTGGAGAAACACCAAGATTGATCAATCAGTTCGATTTTCTAGAGCTGGGTTTGCTGAGAAAATTTGAACAAGTGATCTGAGTTGTAGCAAAGGGCAGTGAATACATAGCAGAGAAGCAGTGATAGTGCCAAAGGGTCAGCATAGTGATTGAGGAGACTACGCAAAGACAACAGGAGCCACGCAGAGGCAGCTAGAGGCTGCCAGAGGCTGAGGGGCCTACATGGGTGCGCAGAAAGCCAGAGCGCTGACACAAAGAAGCAGAGGGCTGACGCAGAGAGGCTAGCAGGGTTGATGCAAAGCCTCGGAGAAGTGTCGGAAGGATTTTTGTGGGGTAGACTAGTGTTGAGAAGCTGAATATCAGCTTCCGAGAAGAGGTATTACTGCCGTGTAGGTATCTCTATTGGGTGAGCCAATTTGGCACCCTAATTGTACTCAAGAAATCTGCATAATAATAAAACCCTCAGAATTGTTGCATCGGTTTTCTCGCATTGGGTTTTTTCGGGGACGACTATCCAAAAATAACGGTGTCACTTGTGTGTTTGTCTATTATCTCAATTGATGATCTATATGAGTTGAGACTACATTTGTGTTTATTTTCAATATTTATATGGATAAATAACCTGTTAAGGAATAAACAAGTAGGTGAAATAAACCAAATAATGCAGTAGGAATTTCTAACGTGTCAGACTTAAAAATTTCAACAATCTGCGATACACCGCTTATTACCCTCATGTTAGAAAGGGTAAACATGCATTTTTGCAGTTCATTTAACACCATGGTAAGCCCAAAATCACAACTCAAAAGCCTCGTAACAACTATGGGAGGACCTATATTCGGTATCCTAGACCGTATTATTGGTCGAACCATGGCTAGTCCATTTGGGTTTGTTGCTGCAAAATTTAGCAGGCCTTGGAGAGAAGCACCCTACAGCTAACACTAGACCGAGTGACAACAATGGGGTGATGGCCCATTGTCACCATTAGCTAAAACCCCCTACTCTTTAAGGATTTTAACCGATGGGAGGAGTCCCAATATGTGAGAAGGTCACCTAATGGGTATTCTAAGGTTAGGGCGCAAGATGACACAATGAGGCATTCTACAAAGAAAGTCACAATTTAGGCTCAAGGCTCCAATAGAAGTCAATTCGCTTTCTTGATAGAGGCCTATTGGATGAGGCATGAGACCTAGGGCTTGATTGGTATTTTGAGTGTTGGGATGACCAAAGGTCAAGGCAAGGAGAAAGGGTTTCCAACAATGTATATGAACAAGATGAAAGCACATGAAACCCTCAAACAAGCCCCTAAGTTGAAGCAAAACCCGAGTAGGATTTACCCTAGGGCAAAGAAATTTACGGACAAAATTGAAGTGGATGCCCACCAAAAGAAGAGATTTTGTGGAAAATGCAATCCTCTTGATGTTTAGGCTCTTCAATTCCAAAAATACACCTTGCCTATGGATTTGTACCAAGTCCTAGCTTGGTCACTTAGCCTTTAAGAGGCCAAATTAGGGCAGGGACAGGAGAGAGAGAATTTATCGATTAAAGTTAAAGTGATTATCAACAAAGCAGGGCTAATGCCTTATCCTTGCGTGGATGGAGTCTATGAGTTGATTAAATAAGTGAAAGGTTGCCAAGGACGAAGGATAGTTAATGCCCTAGCATCAAAACCCTAACAATTACCTCTGTAATGGATTAAGGAGTTTGATGGGAGAGCTAGTTAAAGTTCACCACTAGGATATTCATTTACATGTTATTCATGAGTAATGCATGCAATAATGACATCTAGATACCATTCAATATATATTCAACAAATTAGGGAACAATAACAAAACCCTAGATTCAATATATTCCATACATTAGACAAAGAAAATAGGTATTCAACAATAAGCTCACTTACAAAGATAACATGCAAGATAGTCCATCCATTGATCCAATATAATAGCTCCAAAGACAAATGATTTGCACCAAATACCAAAGTGCATTCATAGGTCACATCTCTACCACAAGAAAAGAGGGCCAAAATTCTCTAAAGAGAGTTTAGAATCTCCAAGTTGAGATGATGAGATACAAATGATTCTTCTCCTCTATTTATACGAGAATAACTAATGTCCTTTTTAGCCTAATTCCCCTTAAAACTATAAAATAATGATTCAATAACAAGTTAGGTCACAAGCTGACCAAATAGCTAATGACAAAACACAAATGATTGCCCACATGTGTGAGTTGTAAGGAAGAATGTCCTAACGTCATCCATGTGTAGGCCCTTTTAGGGCATGCATTGCGGGCTAAGGATGCCAAGTGAGTGGAGAAGCCCTCTCAAATCGGGATACAAAGGTTGGCCTTCACATTTCTGTCAATCTCTCTCTATTGGACCCCAAATTGCATCTAGGGGTCAAAATGTGGTCTCATGGGTCTCCAGGTGACCAAAATGCATGTCTTTGCTCTAACTTTGAGGGATTTCAAGCTGGTGCTAGCCCTCCCATGTCTGAAAGTGTGAGACCTTCCTCCTATGGGCCCTAGATGAACTGCGAACCCTCTAATAGTGCTAAGTTGGCTAGGGGCATGTTGGGTCCAAATGCATCATCCCATTAAAGTCATCAATGTAGGACTAGGGCAAAGTGTTGAAATGTTGTGGGTGTTGGAGGTGCCCACGAGTATCTATATTGCACTGTTGTTGCTTAGAGTCCCATGGTTCTCAACACCTCACTTGTGGGTGTCAATATGCTCCTCTTGAAGACTTCGACCCCAGTTAAGTTGCCCAAGCCATCGCTGTGGAACCACCTAACAATTACACACCACATCCAATGCTAGTAACTACATCATTAGATACATTTAGTCATTTTTGCATCTAAGTGGATTAAGTTGAAAATAATGGGTGATTTGACAGTTCAAATAAGGCTTCCTTCCAAAATTAAGGCTTTGAACTTGCAATGGTGTTACCTCCCTAGGTAGGAGTGGTTAATAGACACCCTATTAGGTGTTTCCAGCCCTCGAGGGGAAGTGGCATGCCCTTGCTCCACCCTTCAATTGATAGGTGTCATGTGAATAATGATGGAACATAAGGGAGAAGACTTCATGGCCAAGGGCCATGGTCAAAGGGACTATTAATGATGGTTTCCTCATCCTCGGTGTATAGATGTGGGGAGGGAACAATCGTGGATGCATGAATTACCAACTTGGCCTTTATTTTTCCACCCTCTTGTGTGTGAGTTACCAACTTGGCCTTTGTTTTTCCACCCCTCTTGTGTGTCTTTTACTTTTTCTTAATTTTTCTTTGTATTACTACTTGTAGCTCAAAGGGTTAGAGCTTGCTTTGTATGATGTATAGCAATTATTAACCTTCTTAATGATGAGGCAGCTCATTGCCCATCAAGGGTTGATACATGCAAGGGTTCCTTCTCATAATATGAAGAGCAACATGTACTCAAGAATTGGGTGATGGCCATAATGAGAGAGGTAGAGCTCATGCTAGGATTTTTCCCACATGTTAATGCATATGTCCTAGCCATCTTTTGCATTTTGATCTTCGTTTTCTTTTGCTTGCGGCCATCATATACTTTTTCTTATTCTTTTAGCGGCATCAACCTCCCAGGGTCAATTTCTGAGTCCTACCCAAATATGAGGATGTATGGTGCCAAATCCCAGAGAACTAATGGTCAGTAGAACTTGGAGAAGGGAGGTGGTATATAGGGTTTATAGTGTAAGATGGAAAATGGTAAGTATGGAATAGGGAGAGATGGAACTATGCTATTTCAATCGGGGTTTCCCAAGTAATTCCCCTCCTATACCCATTGGGCCATTAGGGGAGGTCCCACTAGACTAGGACAAAAGATTAATCCCCATTTAAGGTGAGGGAACAAGATCATGGTTAAAGCCCCTCTTTCTTCCAGGTTACCCCATATTCCATGTGAAACACCCAAATACAAACAAGCATAAGAAGTCAATTGCAAAATGAATAAAGTACCTTTCAATCAGAAGCCCACCTTCCAACATGTGCTCTTGCCAAGTGGGCGAGGAAAGATATGACTGATGCAGGCGGTGGAGATATGAATGGCACATCATCGTCGGCTAGTAGTGGTTATCAAGGGCTATTGACTGGCCAGTTGGAAGAGATGATGTGAAAAAAAATTCTCTGATGGTGTGTGACAGGTTTCATCTCTAGCTCCTTTCATCCTAGATAGGATTGAAGGTCCTTGGATGGGCTTACCTGAGGACTCATGGTTTAGAGGAGCTTACTTACGTAGGTGGGATCACCAATGTACTAGTGATTCTAGCTCGATTTAGAGCGAACCTATGTCTTACCGCATGGTTATGTGTCTGTTGAATCTTTATGTGGGCTTGGCCTTGGTAGAGTATCCCTCCAATAGTTTTCATATATGGAAATAACACAAAGTAAACTTTTTATGTTTCCCAAGGCAATGCATGTTTCCTAATGCACGTGGCCCTAGAAGTAGAAAAAGTAAACACAGCCTATGTTGCCATAAAATCTAGCAACCCTAGTGCAAAGCCTCACTAGGCAGATCCAAACTTTAGGGAAATAAGAAATTAGCTACCATTGTCACCTCAACAACCTTTCTCTAGTGATTTATTGGTGTTTACACAAGGGTGGCTTCCATAAAGAAACACCTAAAGAATATTCAATAAGAAAGGCTCAAAGAGATTGATGATGTTGAATTTTGGTAGCATCGGATGTGCTCTAGCCATGAAATGTTGTGGAGAGGCTAAGGAACATGCGATCTCCAAGACCCAGAAATCGTTTAGAGATATTCTGATGGATGAAGAAATATTAAAATAATTAATATTTTTAATGGGTCTTAAGTCTAAACTTACAAAAATAAAAATATGAATGTGTATTAATATAAAATGGGTGAGAAAGTTCTAAGTGACGAGGATCAAGCTAGATCTAGAGTTAGCTGTTGATTAGGGACTTAATCTCGGTCGTTGAATCGTCAACAAGAAAAGTATAAGAGGAGGCTTGAGGGTCAGTTGGAGATACACCAATAGAGATCAAGAATTTGACTTTCTGGGGCTGGGTTTGCTGAGGAAATTGAGTTAGAGATCAGTTGCAGGGACAGATAGTTCAGCAAGGGATTTCGATCCAAGGCTGAAGAATACATATCAGAGAGGCAGCAAAGTGCCGGGAGAGGCAGCGTAGAGCCCAGGAGGGCTGACACAAAGCCTATGGAGGCCAGCGCAGAGGACGCAGAAGCCACAGAGGTAGACGCAAAGGACGCAAAGGCTGACACAAAAAGTCGTAGAGGTTGACGCAGAGGACACAGAGAGCTTCAGAGGTTGCACTGAGGTGATTTAGTGGGACAAACTGAGAGTTGATTGGCTGACGTAGAGCCAGAGAGGGTTTATTTTATTGGAAAGAGTTCTTGGTTTATTTTATTAATTAGTGCTAAGGCAAAGTTACAATTGCACTCTACTCCTCAGACCTCATCCTCGCCCAAATATTTGGATCTCACAATGAGTCAATATAGGTAGAGGGTCCCTAAAAGTCTATTCAACCAACTTAAGTTGGAAGTAAGTTTAAGTGAGGCTTGGGGCCTCCCTATACTAAAATGCCTAAATGAAGTGTAAATTGTGTTAATTCCCCAAATTAAACTAATGTTTCAAAGAGAAATAGTTTACAAAACTTGAAAGCGTATTGCATGTGGAATTTAAATACAAGATATGTAAAATTTTGCATGTGGAGTAAAATGTGTTGATTTTAAGCATGCATAATATGAAATTAAAAGCTAGAAAGCTAAGGAAAAAACTAAAAACAAGATTAGGCCACCCACAAGAATCCCTCCTCTAAATGAGGAAGGGGGATGCCATGAGAAAAATCCCAAGCTCCCTTCAACAATTTTTTTTTATCTTTTATTAGTGCTTAAAGGGGGTAAAAAAGCTTTTAAGAGGGCATCCCACAATACGAGAGAGATATTTACAAAGATGAGACTCTAACAAAGCTAAACTCTCTCCCCCAAAAATATAACAACAAACTTGAAGATGGAAAAAGCTCTCCAAAAGAGGTTCACAAGGCTCAAAAGGCCCACGGCCTCGATGAGTTTACAACTCTCTCCCAAGTGCTTATGGCTTCCCTAGAAATCAGCGTTTGGATAGTGTGACGGGGTCATGCAGACACACGAGTGAGTAGTTTTCCAAATCTTCTCCTCAAGCTCCTTGTTGCCCAATGCTCAGGCCTATGGACTGCAATACACAAAAAAATACCAATTGTCATAGTGAAATTAGGAAAAAGAAACCAAAACTAAAATTAGAATTTAATATACAAAGTACTAGCTCAAGTAATGGGATTGAACCCCATACTTGCCTAGCTTTGGAAATGACTCTTGAATAGGAGATATAACTTTGAAAGAACTAGAATCAAAAAAGTATTTTTGAATTTAAATGGATGATTCAGTAGCTATAGACTAAGAAAACTCTCTTTTGCTCTTCGTTGGATGGAAAACTTGGAGCAAAAAAATGGTTGAGTCTTGGATCGTTATGACTCTAGAAGTGAGTTGATATAATTGAGATTTCTCCCACTTCCAGATGGATTCCTACACACAAGACAAAATATATTTCCTACACACTTGAATACATATTAGTTTGCACAAGATTAAAATAATATAATGAATAAGATAAACCAAGCATTCCTCCTAAAATGAATTGGCAAACTTATCCCTAAAAGACTACTCTAAATCAATGATATGTGCAAGATAGTTTGCATACATCAATCCAAGTACGATGGCAAACATAAACTAATATTAATTCAATATGCGAAAGAAATTAAACACAATAGCAATAGTATGAAAGGACATCACCTCATAATGCCAAAAGACACCAGCCAAATTGCCCCAAAGTCTTGATTGTATTAAGAAAGTATGCAAATACAAAATGGCAGAGTTTCTTGAAACCCAATGGCTTATTACATGATACAATATGAGAACCCATGGCTCTATTATAGAGAGAGTTGTGAGCAAATCCCAATAAAAAATAACAATGACAAATGGAATTAGAGTCAATCCCAATGTAGAAGTGATTAAACAAGTGGCATGAGGTTACAATCCCAAAGAAAAATTTGAATTTGTTGAATGGAGCTCCAATGCCAATTGTAAAAATCAAATTTTGGCAAATGAATATCATTTTCTTCTTCCCTTATGTGCCAAATTCAAATTTTATGATAGAATGACGAGTATATGGGTGGTAACCCATGTGGAGACAATTTCCCACAAAAATTTCCACCAAATATTCTCCCAAATCCTCCCAAATGCTCACTAACTTCACAAATTCGAATTTCCAAGTAAGCAATTTTCTCCTTTAAAGCCAGAAATTCGATTTTATTTGAGCGCGTGCCCTTTCCTTGATTTTGAGAGTCGACATCACCTTGGGACTTCACTTTAACTCCCCCCTAATTTTCCACCTCATTTCCACAACATTTAAAATGTGTGGATATTTATTTTTCTCCTTTTATTTAATTCCTGGCTTAATTAATTGCCAGATTTCCCACTAAACTCGAGAAAAGTGGGTTTTGAAGGTTCAAAACACATTTTTAGCCCATCAAAGTGTGTCATAGTAGAAAGTTGAGGGTGAGAGGTGCAAATTTCATTACTCATACCCCATATAACTTCTCTATAACATCACTTATTACATTACAAGTATAATTTTATTAGCAATTCCACAGTGCAAAAAATCTAAAAAATTAAAAAATAACTACCTAGACCTAACCAAATTCCATGAAATTTTTTGTATGATCTAGTATGGTAATATACATCAACTCTAGACACTAAGATGTGTTAGGGGCTCAACCTTCAAACTATCATCCCAACTTTGGGGTAAAACCTGAGTGAAAAAACCCAAAAAATTATCTGCCTCTGAAAAAGAAGGGATAATTAACCAGATATAAAAAACACTCCAAGGTGTACTCGTTTGCTGATCGAGCCCCAACATCCTGTGATGGATATTCTCATATTCTAAATATTTTGAATAATTGTGTGATCATGAACTTTTGTTCATATCAATTTCTAGGCCCTGACTCTGAGATGAGTATATAAGGTGTCAGTTCCAGTGACCAATGACAAACAACCCAAAGAATGGATGTGGTTAATAAGGAAAACATGGAAGGCAACAAGTATGGATTACCATTGGCATGCTCATTGAAGTTGGGACATTCATCGGTTCCTTTGCTTAGATAGAATATGAAATGCTAAAAAACCAAGTGATGATTAATGAGGGGGATAGAGTTCATACCAGCATTTTTTCCATGTGCTTATTATGTCCCAACCATCTTTTGCATTTTCATTTTTCTTGTTTGTGGCTTCATATGCTTTTATCTTTCTTTCAACAACATTGACCTCTCCAGGTAAATTACCAAGCCGAACTCCAGGTATATATATGGAGCCCTCATTTGTAATAACATCACTTTTTGTAATCAAACATTTATATATAAATATTATTTATCCTGTGATGGATATTCTCACATTCTAAATATTCTGAAATAATTGTGTGATCATGAACTTTTGTTCGTATCAATTTCCAAGCCCTGACTCTGAGATGAGTATATAGGGTGTCAGTTCCAATGACCAATGACAAACAACCCAAAGAATGAATGTGGGTAATAAGGAAAACATGGAAGGAAACAAGTATGATTTACCATTGACATGCTCATTGAGGTTGGGACATTCATGGGTTCCTTTGCTTAGATAGAATATGAAATGCTAAGAAACCAAGTGATGATTAATGAGGGGGATAGAGTTCATACTAGAATTTTTCCCATGTGCTTATTATGTCCCAGCCATCTTTTGCATTTTTCATTTTTCTTTTTTGTGGCTTCATATGCTTTTATCTTTCTTTCAGCTACATCAACCTCTCCAGGTAAATTACCAAGCCGAACTCAAAGATGTCGATGTAGGGTGTCGGTTCCAATGACCATTGAAAAGCCGAACTCAAAGATGTCGATGTAGGGTGTCGGTTCCAATGACCATTGAAAATCAACTGAAAGAATAGATGTGGATAACAAGGGAAACATGGAAGGTGGAAAGTATGGATTAACATTGGCATGCTATACCAATCAATGCCTCCTAATAGTGCCCCTCTTGAAGGAAGGACCTCAAGGGACATCACGGGAACAAGGGTACAATCAAGAGTAGTCAATCATCCATCTTAGCCTGTGATCCATACTAGTATGCCCCAAAACATTAAATGGAAGCACATGATTACATAAATGGTTAGTGTACCTTCTGATACATCACCCACTTTTCTTCAAGAAGCATGCCAAATGGGAGAGAGCACTGACCAAAGCATAGGTGGAGAGCTTTAATGTAAGCTATCTATGAGTCATCATAGGGATGCTAGTTAGTTCGCTGTCCAATGGGTGGGAAATTTTCTCCTAGGGGTTACCTGGTTTTGGTGGGTAACAAGCAACAAGACCCTCACCAACATGCAAAGGCAAAAATGAAGTCAAAACCCTAAAAACAAATAAACTTCATTCCAATGTTACCAGACTCGGAATCGGCAATAAATCAGCGAGGCAAAAGAGCGAAGAGTTTTAATCGGATCGGGAATAAATCGGCAAAAAATCGTTGAATTCATTAAATAAAAATATACACATATATTGAATTAAAAAAACCATTTTTCATTAATATTTGGTAAAGGCATGTCCAAACAATGCATAATATCAATAGATGTCCAAAATATCATGAATAAATAAGTATCTCATATATGTTATGAGTCCACACATGATCCAAAGCACTGAGTCTTGAGTCCTTAGAAGCATATGCTTCTAAAAGTTTACAAAAAAAGTTAAAAACTGCATACTAATCAGAAAAAAATCAGCAACTAAGAGTCTAAGACTCTTAAGAGTGAGAACTAGAAGCGATTCCATCCTAAGAGATTGCAACATCTCTACAATATATAACACTCAACACAATCATAATATTTATAAGACATTGCAACATCTCTACAATATATAACACTCAACACAATCATAATATACAAAATCTTTTCTAATTTTAAATAGAAAAATTAATTTTCCAAAACCTTATACAATTTATATTAAAATGTACCAAATATTAATACTCTATACAATTTCCTCTCGAGGCTCAATAATATTTATCCTTTCGTAACAAATACTTACCAATTTAATAGCAACTAACACAGAAGAGTTGGATTATAGTCAATATAATAATCGATCATTTCTCTAAAAGGTTTTTAAAAATATATAACTAATTTTAAAATTGTTTTTTGATTATGTTCATTGAACTCGAAAACCCAACTCTACAAATTAAAGCTCAAGACGAAACCGAGGGACGAGGCTTTCCCGAAGCTGTTCATGAAACAAGGCTCGCCCCACCCCACTTCTCGCTGCTCATTTATTTGGCCCACTAATACGGCACCTTTAGTGGATTAGGGTATTTTTTTATTCATCCCCGTGGCAAGCGTAAATTCATATGTTTAAGTGGATTAGGGTATTTTTTTATTCATCAATAAATGAAGTCGCAAGTCTTGATTCAACGACGCACTTACATGATAATTACGCTACAATACATAGTTACCAAGTTTGAATCGACTCTTTCGAATCTAATACTAAAAAATTTAGGATATACATCTTAGATATTTTTTAAATTTTGAAATAAAAAAATCATAAATCGTCAAAATTATTCGACTTCTTTTTTAAATGGATTTCAAACATTAATTTCTAAAACAATGGAGCAAGATAATGAAAATTTTAATGTATGAAATTTATTTATATTATAGAATAAAGAAAAATAATGAAAATTTTAACGTATGAAATTTATTTATATTATAGAATAAAGAAAAATGACAAAGAAAATTTAATAGTATCAATAACAAAATTTCAAAACTAAAATTTAATATAAAAAAATATTAAAAATATAATTCAGTCAACCTTTATCTACCAAAATTTTTATGTTTAAGCAGATAGATATAAACCAAAATAATATGTTTAAGTGGATTAGGGTATTTTTTTATTCATCCCCGTGGCAAGCGTAAATTCATCCCCATTAGCTTTTCAACCACGCTAATCGCTAATCCACGTTAGCTCCGGTAACATTATAAGGACAACACTCAATCCAAAAATAGCACACAACCGGTTCGCATAAAAGAAATGGCAACCGCAGGGTTGGCTCTCGTTCGACAGGGTACCCTTCACTTCGCTGGATCATGCAGACCAAACCCTGGTCATGGCAGCATTGGTTTCATTATCTATAATGACCATGATGCCTCTGTTTTGGACCATCAGCGCATATATTAACGCATATAATGACCATCAGCGCATATATTAACGATTGTTTCAGACCATCAACGCATATATTAACGCATATAATGACCATCAGCGCATATATTAACGATTGTTTCAGACCACTCTGTTCTAAACCGCAATTAATCGGCTTAAAAACAGAAATCGCGAGTCAAACTCGCGTTGACCACGAGTCAAACTCGGTCAACGCGAGTTGACTCGTAAAGTTCCAAAACGGCTCGTTTAGTGGCCGAGCAGATCCGGACTCGCGAGTAATCGTAGGAATCGGCGATTCCTGTTACACTGGTAAAGAGTGACAAGGTTTCATTGTTTTGAATTTTTTTTGTTAAATCAGAAAAAGTTAAAAACCAATATTAATGGAGATATTGGTATTTTTTACTAAATTATTTGAAGTGACTAAATGTAGCTTTAACCATTCACCTTAAGATGTTTTTACAATATAATTTCCTAAGTCTATTTAATATTTTCATTATCATAAAAAACCAACCTATATCCATCTTAACTCCACATCTACCACTCTTAGGGGGATGAAATCTATTTATCCCTCTGAGCACTTGGTAGACCCAGAATTAAGATGGATCTAAGATTACAGAATTTCTGCTTTAAATAGTCTATGCTCACAGAATACCATGGTATTACCATGGATCAATACCATGGGTTATCATAAACTTGGAGCTTAAAATTTACTATTAGTAATTTATAAAAATTAATTAAATTAATAATTAATTTTTTATTTTATTTTTATTTTAACCAAGCTAAAATGTTTAACATACATTAAATTACAACATCCATTTTTACTCTTGATTAGATCAAATATTTTTTTACTCTATGCTAGTTTGTATATCACGATCCAGAGTAAAGATGGATCTATTATGGTTTAATTCCCCCATTTAAATATGCTACATTCCAAGTGAATACCATGGGTCAATACCATGTGCCATTTTGGTGAATACCATGGGTCAATACCATGTGCCATTTTTATTTTTATTAATACTAATAATGTTTTTCTGCATGGTATTAATATAAAAAAAAATACAAAAATGTTTTATTTTTTACCATACGTCTCGTTATTTATATTTTTATTAATTTACTATACCATTCATAAATACAAGGTGACTTATGTTGTAAATATTAAAAAATGTTTTATTTGTTTACCATACCTCTCGCTTATTTATATTTTTATTAATTTACCATACCTCTTTTACAAATATGGTATTTGGCCCATAGGATTCACTTAAATAAAACCTCTTTCTTGAGCCTTCATAAATAGAACGAGGTTATGGACTAAATATAAAAAGAGGTTTTATTTATTTACCATGCGTCTAGTTTATTTATATTTTTATTTATTTACCATACCTTACAAATATGGTATTTGGCCCATAGGATTCACTTAAAAAAAACCTCTTTCTTGAGCCTTCATAAATAGAACAAGGGTTATGGACTAAATATAAAATGAAGTTTTATTTATTTACCATGCGTCTAGTTTATTTATATTTTTATTTATTTGCCATACCTTTTGAGTAAGTATAAAAAGACGTTTTATTTATTTACCATACCTCCACTTTACTTATATTTTTATTTGTTTACACCCTTGCATGTATATAAGGTGACTTATGGAGTAAATATAAGAAATGTTTTATTTATTTACCATACTTCTCATTTATTTATATTTTTATTAATTTACCGTACCTCTTTTATAAATATGGTATTTGGCCCATACGATTCACTTTAAATAAAACCTATTCTTGAAAATGGGTGAATGGATTCACATAAATAAAACCTATTCTTGAAAATGGGGGAATGGAAGGTTGTAACTCCTAATTTCAAGGGCTAAATTTACCTTTTTTACCCTCTCCCTTAAAATAAGGTGGGCTATTTGAGGTGATTTGTAAAAATGTACTATGATACAAAATATTCGCCCACTAAAAATTTAAAACCCCTTAATTTTGCCAAAGGGCGAACATTCGCCCCTAAAATTATCCTTGCTGTCATCATTTGAAGAAGAAATATTTTCAGAGGTAGAAGGGATAGAGAGAGGTGGCACATCCTCCGAACTAGGCTCGTAAGTCGATATATTTTAAGTAAACTTTGCATCTCTTCTAATGATAACATTTTTGGACTTAGGTGAAATAAGTCTATATCCTTTGAAATCTTCAGAATATCCAACAAAAATACATTTTTCAATTTTAGGTTCTAAAGCTTTATGTTTCTCTTCTAGAATATGGGCCCATGCTTCACTTCCAATAACACGAAAATGACTTACATCTGGTTTAATTGAGCTCCATGCTTCTTCTTGAGTGATATTCTTTAAAACGTTAGTAGGAGTGTGATTTATTATGTAATTTGCACAGTTATTTGCTTCTGCCCAAAAATTAAGACTAAGTCCTTTAGATTAAAACATACAATTAGCCATTTCCTTTAAGGTGTGATTCTTCCTTTCAGCTACACCATTTTGTTGTGGAGTATATGGAACAGTATGTTGCATTTGAATTCCATGTTTAGTGCAAAAGTTGATGAATTTGTTGTTAACATATTCTCCTCCATTATCTGATCTTAGCTTAAGAATTTGATGTCCAGATTCTTTCTCAACAAAGGCCTTAAAGGCCAAGAACATGTTAAAGACTTCACTCTTGAGTTTTAAGAAGTATACCCAAGTACGTCTAGAGAAATCATCAATGAAAGTTAAGAAATACTTATAGCCAGAGAATGAAACAATTGGAAGTGGACCACATAAATCACTATGCACAAGCTATAAAGGGGCTAAGGCATGCCGAGAGGCACGTTTTTCAAAACTATCCCGATGATGTTTTCCAAGTACACATTCGAAACAAACACCATCTCTGCAAGATACCATAGGAAGACATGTCATCATATTTTCTTTACTTAGACTTTGAAGGGAGCAATAGTTTAAGTGACCAAATCGCTCATGCCAAAGTTTTCTCACTTCATCATTATGAGCAACAAATACCGAGGGAAGTGTTGATGACCCAAAGTTGTTAAAATTATAGAACCTTGTAGAATCATCAGCAATGCCAGTAGCTAAAATCTGTCTAGGATCTCTTAGGTCCTTAATTACAACATTGTGAGGTGAAAATTCAATGATTTTACCTTCACTTGAATGAGTTATCTGATATACAGCTATAAGGTTGCAGGATAAGGTTGGAGCACATAATACATCATTAAATTGACCAACGTCTAGATGAATAGTTCTAGTCCCTACAACACTAAGAGATCTATCATCATCAACATATATATTTTTGGTGTTACAATCATTTAAAAAAGAAAACATGGCTTTGTTTTTGGCCATGTCATAAGAAGCTCCAGAATCAATGAACCACTCATGAGAATGAGAAGAAGAAGATACATTAAGTGCATTACCAGACTGAGATGCTTGACAACCACATGCAGAAAGTGTTATTCCTAAAGATGAAGTTGAAGTTGAAGAATGATCCAAATGGATGTTATGCTTCTTCATTGCTGCTTCCAAGGCTTATGTCTTCTTAAAGCATTTGGATTCTAAGTGGCCATCTCGATTACAAAAATGACAATGTCTATCAGTCTTCTTCCCTTTGTTTTTATTTTCCTTATCATTTTGTTGAAATGATTTTTCATTTTGAGACTAAAATTACTTAGGACCCTTGTTTGGTTTAGGACCATTCTTTTTAGGATACTCCTTCTTAGGATTCTTTAAATTTGGTTGGTGTTGGGCAACTAAGGCTTTGTTACAATAGTTTTCAAGATTAGAAGACTAAGATATAAGAGTTTTTCTTATTATCTTATTAAAGAATCACATAAGGCATCAAAATAGGGGGACTTGTAGTCTTGTCCTTGATAAATAAAGGCTTCTCTAGTAGAATGGAAGGTGGAAACAAACACAAAGTAAGTTGGGCCCAACTTAGTAAGAATGGAATAGATAAGGCTACCATCTTCTTTCTTAACCTTAACACCTACCAAGAGAAGTTTAAGGGTCTTAAAATTGGACAAAAAATTTTCAATGGAAGAAAAATTATTGGGGTCCAATGTAAGAAACTCATTTTCGAGTTGATGGGCTCTAATTTCATTTTTAATTCCAAAAACGTTAGTGATTTGTTTCATTACTTCATTAGGGGTATCAAGTTTTGCGATATGGAATCTAAGGTTTGGAGAAATAGACATCCCTATCAACCCACATGCTTGATCTTACCTATTTTCCCATTTAGCTACCTTATCTTCATCTTTAATTTTAGTTTCTTGGCCTAAGGCTATTCTGTAAAGACATTTACTTCTAAGTAAATCCACAATGTAGGACCACCATTGGAAGTAGTTGGTGCTATCACGAATAACTTGGCATAGACTTTCCATTTTAACATAAACTGAAGTTATAGATGCTGAAACTAATTGTTCCAATGGAAAGATCTCGAAAAATTAGGCCGATTAAAAAAAAATGGCTATGAAAATGGCTTGCGGATGATTATGGCTTTTTGAAGAAAATTTGTTGAAGATGCCGACGAAGTGTGTGAATGTGCAGAAATGAATGATAATGTTATTTTTTTTAAAAAATCCCCCCATTTTCCAAACTTAATCTAACTAGCTCACTTGAAAAAAATTTATGTGATCCACTTTTATAAATAAGTGAAAGTCACTTTTACAATGGTACTTTATGAACTACCCACTAAATTGTAATTTAAATAAAAAATAAAGAAACTTTAGAATTATAAGTGACTCACTTTTTATAATGGGTGAGAACACTTTTACATAAAGTAATTTTAAAACATAAGTTACATGTGCTTTTTGAAAATGTAACTCAACAAAAAGAAAGACTTGAACTCAAGACTTCTATTCTCATCAAGTAACTTTGGACCAAGTGAGCTAGCTTAAAAGGTTAGTAATTTTTGGAAAAAAAAGAACTTTTTTTTTGTTTTTTAGTAACTAAAGCTTTGGGGTGGGTGATTACTTGAAAAAACTATTTTTGCCTACAAAATAGAAAACCACACAACCCAACACAAACATACAAAAAAAACAAACCTTATGGCTTGAAGTTAGCTTTTGCCGGAAACTAAATATTTTCCTCATTGTTTTTTATTTTCCGAAATCACACTAAGGCGCGATGGAAAAGAGCATACGCATGAGAAAAATCCTTCCTTTCTATTTCTGATTTGCCCAAATCACACATAGTCGTGGGGCAAAGAGTATACGAAGAAATGAAAGGTATAGATCCAGTAATAAAAAACAGAGAGATAAATAGCTAAAACTGCAAATAAAGACTGTATACCTCCAGATCTTAAAAATGACGTAGCTAGGGCTACCGGAAACCTTTTCACATGAAATGAAAAGGGTTCCTCACTGGAACAAATGCTCCTAACACAATATAGTAGTCCTCTCGGCCTGAAAGTGGTCAGAAATAGTAGATCTAGGAAACGACATTCAGATGCCGTTGCACTAGCTTCCGAATTGGATCACCAATAGATACAACCCTCAAATAGCTATGATACCATGTAGGAATTTACATGGTAAGTTCCTTAGATAAAACACCAAAGGTCACTGCTCACAAACAGATCACAAATTAATACACCGGCATTCTTGACATGGTTAAAACCCTCAAATAGGGAAACAGACCACGGCCTGAGCCAATGTGGCCATTTCAGGCAATTTATTAATAAATGAAAGAAAATTTACATAAGCTTCTCTCATGAACGGTTACCCTACAAATGACCCTCCATGCTCTTTAAATAGAGATGATGGACCAATCAAGTGTTAAGCCATGGATCAAGTGTCGATAATACCGAGGAGAGAATGAACCACCGGATCACTTCATGTCTAGAACATATCGTGACCGCCAGATTGTAAGTTACAAAAGTACATAGTAAAGAAACACACTTTACATAACTCTACACTAGACCAAGTTATACTTAACTATTTCCTATGTGTCTGAATATCCTAACACCTTGAATATATCATTTCTTGAATCATAAGCTAACAAGGTGGGAGAAGGAAATTCATACCTTATTATGACATGCTTCATGAAGATCCTCCTTTGTGCTTTAGTGCAGATCCTCCATGCTTGAATCTAGACCTATACACATGGAAACAGCAAAGGATCAAAGGCATCTACAGCATAGATGATTCAATAATTCAAACTAGTGATGAAGGAGACTAGTAACAAACATCATTCTAATGGGAAAATATAAATAACATCATTTCAATGGACAAATATTAATAAAATAAACCATCCATGAAATTCATCGATTAATCCAGTAAACAGTGAAGTGATAAGAAATGCTTGTTTGTATTAATTTCATAAACATAAAGGAGCTACAAAACTTGTGCCTTGGTGTTGTGAAGCTCCCCCCATTGATCTCAATCCTCTCCAATAATGATAAGCTCTCCAACCTATTTCCCCCAACATAAACTTACTCTCAGCAGCCTCCCTTAATTCCCCCACCTATTTCTTGATTAATAGGCCAAAAGTAATTATTTTGAGATCCTTAGACTAAGGATGAGATCCACTAAAAGAGGGATGAGGGATCCTTGAATAATTGGAATTAGTTCCATAAAAAATTAGGTTAGGCTTGAATAAACATGAGTTTGAGGCTTTCTTTTGGGAGTGATTCACCCAACAATGCTTCTAAATCTCACTTTTTATTTTTACTTTTTATTGATTTACCTGTGCATTTTATAGTGTAAGAGAGTGCACACATCTGTGTGGTTTATCGTGGAATAAGCTACACATGTGTGGATTATGTTCAGAAAAACTACGTAGATGCTAAAAAATAGGGTTTTGTACCATGAGATCCAGAAATTCCACTTTATTCAAGGTATATAAGTTGTTGACTTGTAAGGGAGTGCTTCATGACACTTGGATGGATGGTGAGAGATCCAATTTTGATGATTATTTGTCATGGTGAAAAAATGAAGTGTAATAACTACTCAAATTCACCCCCTCCTACACCGATGTGCAGCAAATCTTCTCATCCATGTTTGAGTTTATTTCCACTCGATTGCTTGAATATATGGCTATGAGATTTTTCTTCTTCATGTACTTATTTTGGTTCTTCAGGTTGAGTTCCTGATGTAATTTCTAGCACTTCTTCTCTATGTGACCATCAATATTATAGTGGTTGTGGTGATAGATAGGATCTTTGCACTAGTGTTTTGTGGTTTATATCTTATTGTTCTTGCCCCCTTTCCATTTTTTCTTCCCTTATTTGGAATTTTCCTATTGTTTCTTCTACTTTGAACCACTCTATTTCCCTTTCTTCTATCCTATGTCTTCCAAGTATTTTTATTGTACACAAGCTTCATACATCATTCTATCTTTGAACAACATCACTTGCTTTCACAGATGGCTATGTAGACCCCCCAAACACTTGAGGAGTACATTTGGGTTCTTTGTATAGGTACCCAACATTATTACCATCTTCTTAAATTCTATAGTATATTCCTATACACTTTTCTCCTATCTCTACCTTAAGTAACGTCATTGAATCCACCGGTAGTCTACATACCTAATAGGATAGAATTGGGACTTTTTGAGAGTTTGAAAATCCTCCAACTTAGTTACTAAAGGATCTCCCTCCAGCCTTAGGGTTTCCATGTGTCTTTCCCACCAAGTTAGAGCACCGACCTTCTAATTTCAAATGAGAAAATGGAATTGTTTTATTCCTCATATATATTGTGAACACTAAAATAGACCTCTAACTATTGCAACCAGTGATTTAATTTCAAAGCATTGATCCCACCTTGATACGAATATCCTCCTTCACTTAGATATTGAAGAGAGATTGTTAATGGTCCATGGCACTTGAACTTGACTACTTTTTTTTGGGTTTCTTGGAATCCTTCTCTAGTTCTTCTTGATCCCCTCAAATTCTCCTCTAAACTAAGCTTGGCAATGAAAACATCCATTTTCTCCAAAAAACCCAAGATTATTGGTTAGGGTTTTCATGAGGAGGCTCGCATTATGATATATGAATTATGTTTCCCTTTGCACAATTGGCTCCTCTATCGAATCTCGAGGGTTATCATAAACTAATTTATCAACCATTGCTAGGTTTTTATGCCTTTCTGCTTAAACTGGCCTAATCCCCTGAAACTTCGCACAAATTACTTAAAATACCTTCTTTGATACCAATATTATTTATAGATTTCCATGGATATTCCACTTGATAGTTTGTCACAACATCTGTCATAAAGATATAATAAAATCTAAATTATATACTATGAGGATTACTCCATTATATTTCTATACTTATTATTTATTATTTTCTTGTTTATGCATGAAATATATAATATGCATAAAATAGATCATATGTGAATACAACCACTCACAATCCACAAAGAACACCAAGATATGCTCTATGAAATCCTTTCAAGGGAAACCCCAACTGGAAGGTGAGATTTCTCTACTCTCTTTTGTTTGGAATGGAAATGATAATGGCAGAAGTGTCCTCAAACACATAATTTTATTAATCAGAAAAAAAATAAAAAATAAAAAAAATAAAAAAAAATTACATAATATGATTTTGCAAGAGTTTACACCCGAACAACTCCAACACTCTTGCAATGAGCTATTTATAAGCTCCATGTCCTAACTACCTCTAATTATGGATCACTTATTAAATAACAAGTGTCCATTTACAATAAATGCTATTCAAACCAACTAGCTAACAAATCTCCTAAAATAGAGCCAGGATACGACACAATTTGGAGATCATATCTAGTTACAAACCAATTGCTATTCTAAAAGTCTCCATTAAATATTAAACATTTATAATAGTAAATTATTAATTTATTATCTTAAATTAATAATTATTTTATTCTAATTTTATAGCCTATGATAAAATTGTATTTTTGGATCATCTAACATTCCCCTTTGTGATCCAAAGATACATTACAACAAATACCAAGTTCATCCCTGAACTTAGTAAATTTTATTCTGCCAAGCGATTTCATGAAAATGTCGGAGATCTGATCCTCAGAAGGACAATAAACTGGCTTGAGGACATCTTTGGCAATGAGAGATTTGATATGATGATACTTGGTTTCCACATGCTTTGTCTTTGAATGAAAAACTAGGTTCTTGGCAAGTTTGACGGCTGACTGGCTGTCAATGAATAATGATGTAGCTTCTGCCTGAGAAATGCCCAAGTCCTGCAAAATTCTGCGCAACCAAACAATTTCACATGTTGCTTCCCATGCTAAAATGTACTCTGCTTCTGCTGAAGAAGTGGCCACTGTAGCTTGTTTCTTACATCTCCAAGATACTGTTACTGACCCCATGTTCATTAAATAACATGATGTTGATGCTAGATCATCAATACTCCCAGCAAAGTCGGCATCGGAATATCCACCAAGTACAAAATTTTTAGTCTTTGTGTAAAGAAGACGAAAATCTTTTGTTCCTTGGATATATCGAAGAACTCTTTTGGTTGCATTCCAGTGACTGTCTCATGGTTCTTGCATAAAATGTGAAAGAATACTGACTGCATAGGATAGATCAGGATGAGTATTTGTCAAATAAATCAAGCTGCCAATCAACTATCTGTAAGTTGTACTATCCACCTTTCCCCCCCTTCAAATTTTGAAAGTTTCAAGTTTTGCTCCATGGGGGTGAGAACGTGCTTGCAATCCTGCATGCCAAGTCGCTGAAGAACCTCTACTGCATACTTACTCTAAGAAATGAAAATATGATGTGGATGTTGGAAGACTTCAACTCCAAGATAGTAGTGAAGTAATCCCAAATCTGTCATCTTAAAACCGCTTTAACTCCTTTTTCACTTGTGCAATATGATCATCATGATCGCCAGTGATGATCAAATCATCTACATACATAACAAGAATGACCAGATATTTTCCCTGTTGTCGCACATACAAAGTATCATCAGATTCACTTCGTTGAAAACCAACTTTCTTAATGTATTCATCCATCTTTGTGTACCAAGCACGGGGAGCTTGTTTGAATCCATATAAAGCCTTGATCAATTTGCAAACTTTATGTTCTTGTCCTTCAACTTCAAAACCTGGCGGTTGGGTCATATACACTTCCTCCTGTAAATCCCCGTTGAGAAAAGAACTTTTCACATCCATTTGATGAACTTTCCATCATTTGTGAGCGGCCACTGCAAGTGTTAATCGGATGGTGTTCCATTTAGCTGTAGGAGCAAAAGTTTCCTCATAATCAATGCCTTCCTGCTACGCAAAAACTTTTGCGACAAGTTGTGCTTTATACTTTTCAAGTTCTCCCTTTTGATTATACTTAATTCTATAAACCCATTTGCATTCTATGGGTTTAACATTTGCTAGACAATCAACAAGTTTCCAAGTGTTGTTATCAATTAGTGCCTGATATTCTTCAACCATAGCTTGTTTCCATTCTTAATGTTTCACTGCTTCTTTGTATGTGGAAGGTTCAGTAAAATAATTTTATATTAAGGCAAAATTGCCTTCACTTCTAAGTGCCCTTCTGGTGCCTGTTTTATTCTGCTCATCAGGCTTTACATCTTTCAAAAGTTGAACTACCCATTTTGGTAGTTGGTGCTCACTTGTTTTCGCTTCTGTAAAGTCTCCATCATTGTAAAGAGGATTAATATAAACTGATGTCTGTCCTTCAGGTGAAGAGTGTGGAGAATCACTGTCAGAAGAACTGTTGCTGCTTGGAGATGCGGATGAACTGCTAGAAGACCCAGATGATGTTGTTGATGTAGATGGACTGGATGACTCATCTCCAGAGGAAGGAAAATCAAGTTCATACCAATTTGGTGAAGTTGGTTGACTTTGCATTTTTCCATTTCTTTTACTTCCCTTAGTTTCTAACTTGTGAAGAAGATTTTCAATTTCTTCAACACTCTTACTTTCAATTTAATCAAAAATGACATCCATGCTCACAATGAATTTTCCATTGGTCAAAAGACGATACCCTTTCTTCTCATCAGCCAATCATTGTGCATTTTAAACTTCTCGAGTCAAGGTTAGTTTGTTTTTCTTTCGGAACTAAGGCATAACACACCGACCCAAAAACTCTAAGATGTTTAACTCGAGGTTTGAAACCAAACCAAGCTTCATAAGGTGTGATTCCGTCTAAAGCAGCAGTTGGAGATCTGTTTCTTAAGTAGACAGCTGTATGAATTGCTTCTGCCCAATATGTTGGACTTAACCTCTTGAAAGTTAACATGGATCTCTCCATTCCTAACAAAGTTTGATTCATTCTTTCGACTACTCCATTTTGTTGTGGAGTGTAAACATTAGTAAGATGTCATCTTATGCCATTTTCACTGCAATAAGTTTTGAATTCATTTGAAGTGAATTCTCCCCCATTATCTGTCTTGAGAGTACCTATCTTTTCTTTGACTTCATTTTCAACAAGTTGACGAAAAATTTTAAACTTATCAAATGCTTCTGACTTGTTCTTCAAAAAGTAAACCCAAGTCACTCTGCTGATATCATCAATGAATAGTAAGAAATATTTTCATTCACCAAAGGAAGTTTGTAGTGGTCCACAAACATCACTGTGAACTAGTTGTAGCCGCCTGTTTGCATGCCATGAACTTGTTGGAAAACTTTCTCGATTTTGTTTGCCATAAATGCAAGCTTCACATTTTGCATTTTCCCTTTTGAAAGTTGGAAGTCCTTTAACCATTCCTTGTTTCTACAATTGAGAAAGACTCTCAAAATTCAAATGTCCATATCTTACATGCCATAGTCTGATAGGTGAAATACCTGTAGTCACTGCCCTTGCAAAATCAGAATGCCTTGGAATA
This sequence comes from Pinus taeda, assembly GCA_000404065.3. NCBI lineage: Eukaryota > Viridiplantae > Streptophyta > Pinopsida > Pinales > Pinaceae > Pinus > Pinus taeda. The sequence goes on from APFE030866168.1 coordinate 526,470, forward strand.
ACTGTCCCTTTTATCCGTAACAGTTTTCCATCTTCATAACCTATCATGACTGTTTTCAAGTTCTGTTTGACTGAATTAATCTTGACTAAACCATCTTCCATAATCACCTGATGTCCTTCTTGTCGAATCATGACTAAAGAGAGCAATTTTTTCTTAAATGTTGGTACATACCATACATTGGAAATTATTTTTTCTCCAATGCTAGGGAGAAAAACTTTTACTTCTCCTTTTCCATAAGGAGTATGTTTTGTATCATCAGCAAGAAAAATGGAATTAAGTTGGCAATCTTGAAAATTCCAAAAAAAATCACCTCGACAAGTCATGTGTTGAGTTGCCCCGGAATCCAAGATCCAGGCATCTTCATAGTCACTTCTAAGATGGGATGAAAGTTGTGATGCTGGTGAGGAAGTAAAAACATATTCTGAGTTATCTTCATCTTGATCATTTGCAAATTGTGCTGAATGCTGCTGAAACTCGGGAATTTTATTAAGTGATGTTCAACAATCTTCAGCATAATGGCCAACTTTGTTACATCTTCGACACACAATTTGACTTAAGTCTCTTCCTCTTCCTGAAGATTGTC
>APFE030866168.1:527591-566871 GCA_000404065.3 Pinus taeda
CCCCCCCCCCCCCCAAAGTAAATTTACTTTGAATTACACTTATCCCTTCAAAAAATTACAATTGAAATCCCCTTATTACTCCAAAAATTTATTGCCCTAAACATTTACAAATATCCCCTCACAACTTATTTCTCCAAAAATATTATTTTACAAATAAGAGAAAATTCCTTATTTCTCCAAATTAGAAAATATAAAAATACCTTATTGCTCCAAATTACAAACTATTAAAAAACTTATTTCTCCAACTTACAAACTATATAAAAAAATTATGGTTCGCCTTATCCCTCCATCATTTAAAACTCCCATTAAAAAAAAACATAAGTGAATGGTACATGAACTTTAAAGCATATATTATGCCTTTTTTTTTAAACCGCATTCTTTTTTAAAAGAGCCACGTCCACATCATTGCGCTGAAACTCTCTTCTATTTATCCAGGCAAGTAATCTTCAACAGTTCAATTTTAAACTTCCAAATAAGAATTTTTAAGCCGCTGAATATTCTTTAGGCTATCCTCCACGCTGGTAAAATAGAGTGCTGGCCATCTGGCAACACTGGTTGGCTGGGGCTAGTTGGTTCTCACGCACGCTTCATTGGCTGGCTTTGAAGACTCTTGTCACAGGCTCTTGTTCCTGGAACCAAGGCGATGTCCAGCGCGTCTTATTTCTGGAATTTCAGTTGACATTGTTGAGGCTGCCAGGGCATCGGCTACATTTACGCTGATAAATTGAGAAGCTAGGTTTATAGCAGTTATCCCATTAACAAAAAGACTACATATGTTATAAAATTTGTGATTTGTGTCCACCGCTATACAAAAATCCTGCACAGATGGGTCAGCACTGAACAAACTCTAAACGTGATACTATTTACAAAAATGCATTCTCATCAACCTGCAACAAACTCCCTATTAATGAATAGCGTGGTATAATTCACTTGCGGCAGAACGATGTTTGATTCAGACCAAAGGGGCGCCATATCCTTGCAGACAAATATTTACAGTGCCTGAGAATGTTGGAAGATACAATCACTGTCGAGAGAAAATGTTTTGAACTACTTCAAAACGTTGGACAATAGAACAGCCACCGTGCTTTCCAGATATTTATATGGCTCAGCCAAAACTATGGTCAAGGTCTCCTCAAAATCTGGAGGTTGTGCTCGCATATTTCAAAGGGCGTGTAAACTCATGTGACTCGAATAATGTTGTATACGCATTAAATATCCAACACAAAGTCGTAGCACAAGCAACGAAGCTTTACACTAATTATTGTGGTAAGTGCAGTACTGATATAAATTTTCATGAAAAGTAAGGGGATAATAAAGAAAGTGATTTTTAGATTTAAAAATTTAAAATCAATTATATGATGAAAGTTCTTTTCCAGAAAAAACATAGATACCAAATCAATACATTGCATACCAAATATTAACTGACCAAATTAATGGAGTTTTCCATGTGCTTGTAGAGCTGGAATCTCCTCTTCACATCCACTGCAGCATTACTAGAGCTCTGATACCACAATAATGGCAAAAGTGTCCTGAGACACATAATTTTATTAATTAGAAAAAAATAATTACATAATATGATTTTGCAAGAGTTTACACCCAAACAACTCAAACACTCTTGCAATGAGCTATTTATAAGCTCCATGTCCTAACTACCTCTAATTATGGATCACTCATTAAATAACAAGTGTCCATTTACAATAAATGCTATTCAAGCACTAGCTAACAATCTCCTAAATCGGCCTAAGATACGACACATTTGTTGAGAGTCTTTCTAGTTACACAATATGCTAATTCTAAAGTTCATTAATAATTACACATCTAGAATGATATTTTTATTTAATATCTTAAATTAATAATTATTTTATTCTAATTTTATAACCTATGATAAAATTGTATTTTTGGATCATCTAACAAATGACGTAATTACAAAGGAGAAAGAACTCCCTATCTATTTTTTTATGACTTTTGGTGTATGGGCTTCTATAGAAAAAAAACCCCTCTATCATGCTTTCTCTCTATCCACGCCTAGAAATTTTTCTCTACTATGTAATAAAATGCAAGCCATTACTATGGAACCCCTTTTCCTCATTTTGGCCCAGTTATAACACAATGCAATAGCCCCATTCAACCCTCAACATGACTTATAGGTTGACCCTTTTAGGTTCTTCTTCATCATCCCCATGTGGATAACCCATTTTACTTGAGTAACAGTTGCTAAGTTGGAATCCTATTGAATTATGGTGGTTAATCATGAAAGGTCAACTTCTAGGAGGCATAACATTTGCATTTGAAAACTAATTAAATTCTTTATTGGACTGTTAGAAAGGTATCTATGTGTATAATAGTTTCACCGGGCACAAAACTTAAGTGGAAAATATTTAACCCAAAAAAGTTTCACTTACGTTCTCAAACTAGATCAAAAAGTTTCTAGCCTAATCCTCCAAATTGGGTCACATTGCTAAAACTGCTCCTATAAGCTAATTTCTCTTATTTTTCCACCTTGAAATCATCAAGATGGATGATAAACAATATAATTATCCAATTTGGATCATAACGTGTTCTCCCTACAAGTGGGGTTAATAACCTATTCCATATCCACCTATTTTCTTGTGACTACAAATTACTTTGGAATTACTCCATCTTCTATTGTAAAATCTATGAAGCTACTAGAAAGAGGTGTAATTTTCTATTAATTTGGTTAAGATAGTTTTGTTTAGTTTGAACAAAATATTGTTGCTCTTTTGTATTTTCTTCATTATTAGAACGAGTTTCCTAGTATTAGATTACATTTCATTTCTCTTGTTGGAGTTTAACCTATTCTTCTTAATTTTTTTATTCTTCCTCCAACCTTGCCTTATTTGTTTCTTGAATATTCTCTTTCTTCTGTCTCTCTATATCTTCCTTTTCTTTCTTTCTTTTCTCTTCTCATTCTTTATGTTTTTTCTTGTTGTTTCCTTTCTAATTCTCTCTTATATTTTATAATACTTCACCTATTACTCTTTGTTCCTCCTCTATTTTTCTCATTTCCTCTTGTTCAACATTCACTTTGATTTCTTCTTCTATTTTCATCAACCTATCTTCCTCAAATTTCGTCTTCTCTTCCTCGACATATTTACTATAGAAGAACCAAAATATTTATATTTCAATCTTAGTTGTACTTCATGCTAGTCTACAACATTTTCATAAGTAATTTCATTATCCCATTGTTCATGTGTATATGGATAGGTAATATAAACCATTTCACTATCTTTTCCAACCAAACCAAAGGGGCCATGCCTCCTTATTTGACCCCGTGGGAATCCATATTCAGTTCCATTAGCTTCTTATCATGCTTGCTTGGAAATTAATAATCCATAATGACCTTGATATATGTTGTATGGTATAAGAAGATTTTTTCTTTCACCCTTCACTAGCGATGTATTGAATCCTTGTTGAATGGGTTGATATGTGATCACCCTAAATATTAGCCTATTTGGTACATATTTGGGTAGGATATTAGCAAAATCAGTTACCCCATAGATACTTCAAATAGGTACAATACTCCCAAATATATCAATTTCCAATATATTTATTCCTCTCTTCTCATATTTTATGGTTTATCTTGGTTTTTATATTATAATTCTCTTTTATCTTTGTACTACTTCAACTACCAATATTTTTCCTCCTCTCTCTTTTTGTTTTCCCCTTCTTCAACCTTCACTTTGAGTTCTTCTTCTTCTTTCCTCCTTATCGCTTACTGTCCAACTTTTCAACTAAATTATTCTTTCCTCGACCTATATTCATGATCTTACCTCCTCTTCCTCTTCTTATTTCAGTGTTTTTTTACTTTCTCATAGTCTACAACATTTTCATAAGTAATTTCATTATCCCACTACTCATGTGTATATGACTAGTAATGTAAACCATTCATTATCTTTTCCAACCAAACCAAAGGGGGCATGCCTCCGTACTAAACATGTGAGAATCTATATTCAAGCATAGCAGTATATTATTATTGTGTTTTCCTATAAATAAATAATCCATAATGACTAAGATATATGTTGCATGGAATAAAAAATTATTTTCTTACATCCTTAACCAATGATGCATTAAATCCCTACATAATGGTTTGATATGATCTTCCCAAAGATTAGGCTATTTGGGACATATTTAGTAGGATATGGATAGTATAATTTACTTCATAGATAATGACATAGGTATAATACTCTTGAAGATACAAATTTTCAACATTTTGTTATCAATCTAATGGCTTCCTTGCCTGGCTTGTCGCATTCCTTGAAAAAAAAATCTATACAAAGGTTCAAGAAAGAAGTCACAAAATCAAGAAAAAAAAGTTTTTGTACTTGTTTTCCCATATAATTTGATAATGCACATGCATGGGGATTTCTAACATGTCGACTCTAGTTAAGTCCAGAGAAGCAATTAGTAGCACATATCACATCCATTACATATGAATCCATATAAAATGTAGGAATAAACCTAGCTTGATCTCTAGATTTCTATGCTTTTTCTATAGCTATATTAAGGGGATGAGAAAATATAGAAACGCAAATTAATGCACCTTCAGTGGTGACTTTAATGTATGTTAATGGCAACCAATATTATTTGACTTATTCTCTATATAGCCTAGTTATCAGAGCCATTGTGTATATGTATGGGTCTTTCAAACTTGTCATAGCATAAACTCCATTTGTCTTCCCAAAGAATTTATTGTCTTCTACCCACTGGTTAATGATGATCTCTTTGATATCATGATCCCTATGGAACTATTTCACAAATCCTATGATCATATCCTTTTGTAGTTTATGTATTCTAAAAAGCTAATTAATTACATCAGTAATTAAAGAGTCGTGCAATAAATGTTAACCTAGGGTTTATATGCTTGTGAGAGCTTGTGGATTTTGAAAGTTCAAGCTTATAATTTACCAACTTGTACTAATTTATTTAATATGATTCTAAGAAAGGAAAATTGCATTATTAATCTATAAATTGAAACAACATTGTGGAAAGGATAAAAAAGATTCAATCACTCTATGCAATGATCATGTACATGAACATTAATCATGTTACTATGACCCTTATGTCACCATGTTATCTCTTTGCATGATCTAGGCACTTTATTTTTATATGAATCATTGCTCCCATTGTTGGAAAGCCTTAATAAAGACAACTAAACTATGGATTGAGAATAACTATTGTAATGACAAACAAAATTGAATTTAAGAAAAGCAAAGCATTCAACATATTTTCAAATTAATACAAAGATGCATTCATCCCTTTAGACAATTATTTACTAAGATTGGGATTCTTGAAATAATAGGTTACCTTTATCATTCAATTAGGATTAGAATCTTCATGTAATATTATCATGTGGCAATATTTTTTAATTATATTCCTTGGGTGAATGTTTTTCAATAGATTTTAAACACACTTAATAAATAAATAAAAGGCACTCTATACTAATTAGGTTTATGTCATTCCTAAGTAGGAACATAACCTATAGAATAGAGTATTGGTGTTAATATATAGCATAATTAAATTAATCTAATTATTGTAAACTAAATTAAACCATACAAATTATAAAACTAGAATGTATATTAAAATAAGATCTCATGAAACTATGGTTTTATTCCATCATAATTTGGATTTTTCTCCAAGAATCCTCCTTTAGAATAGAGAATACACTCTCTTTTATACATGAAATTGCTTTTAAATTCAAACAAAAAATATTAAATTGAAATCCACAAGTTTCTCATGTGGTTACAAATATTTGCTAAAAATTAGCAACTTAAATTCAACTCATAAATATATCTAGGATCTAAACTAACAACTCAAAACTAATTTCATTAAGAGCTCCAAGATTTTTTATATATCCCAAATCAATAGAATATCTCTAATAATTGAAGTATACATTCAAATTTGATTGCACGGAATTGGAGCAAGAGAAAAATTTGCAATGTTACAAGATTCATCTATTCATGTAACCATCAACAAACTAATCTGTTTTTTTTAATGAAAATTTATTTATTTTTTCTAGTTCTTAATCATAAATTCATATAAAATACTATCAGAATTGTCTTGGAAAAAATATTAAGCCTGATCCCACATATAAGCATTAAAATGTACTAACACAAGGTTAAGAGTAAGTGAAAAAATGATTGAAAATAAGGGGAAAAGGTTGTAAAAAGATGGTAATTTTGCAACTCAACATTCCTCGGAATTGAATATGTTACATATCCTAATGTAACCCTATATTGAAATTAACTTGTGTCATTATGTATTGTTCCTATAGAAAAGTGGGTAATAAGTTAATTCCATTTGACTCAAAATATATATATTGAAACCCTTGAGAGAAAAAATTATTAGAAACAATTCAGTTACAGACGAGCTTCTATGGTTGGTTCTTGTGTAAAAGCCAAAAGTTTTGTAATTGTTGGTTCTTGTGTAGCATCGACCACCTCGTAGAATTGTTCTACTCTACTACACTTACCTTCTAAAGAAGTTGTTTTAACATGAATTCAAAGAAAAGGGATTGTTATCTTTATAAGAAAAGGAATTGTTTGGTATAGAGTGTTTCCTTGGATTTAAAAACCAAATTATTGGCATTCATAGTGTCAAAAATGGTGTTGATATAATAATAATTTTATGATTCTTCCATAATTCAATATTTGTGTGGAAAATTAACAAAAATATCATGAACTCTACCATGGGGCGTAGCATAGACAGTGACACAAGTTTGAAACCCTGTGGGTGAAAATACAGCCACTCTAACGGTTAGTGTGGCCTAGGTCGAGTGCAAGCCCTGGGTGATTTTGATGTCTTATATTCCCTTGGGTTATAGTTACTCAAGTCATAGGATATGTGTGATAGTCATCTTAAGATTCACATTACCTAAAAAAAACAACCAAAAAACAAAAGGATCGTAAACTTGAGCATGTAACTCTATATCAACTAAGTTGTGAGGACAAATAGTGAACATTACTTACATTTTTAGATGAAATAAAAATACTTAGCCACTATCCAACTGATTCCCAATAGAAATTCCTTCAAATAGTGGATAATCCATTTTTAAAAACTGCATTTCAAATTGATGAGTCACCTTGGGGGACATGTCATCATTTTATTATCTATTCATGAACAAAAACAAGTGATTCAACTTATAATTTTTCAACCCATGGTCATCTATATCATCTTATAAATTTATGTTCTACTCCCATAACCATTACATTCTCAAAAGTAGCATTCCAATGTTCTACTACAAATTGTATAGGTGTTACAACAAATTTGCCGAGGGTTCTATAGTAGATATGAAAACTTGTCATTTTGTTTATGGTAATCCAATTTGAGGAGATTTTTGGTAGGTGTTTTCATCCCAATTTTATTACTTTATCCACCAAAAATGATGATGATCCAATTTATATATCTTGAGATATAAGCAAATGTTTGTTATAGGTGTCCCTTAGCAAAAGTGTTGGTGTTCCATAGAACTTCCTTAGACATTTTCTCTCATTACAAATCATTTTTTCATGAAATTTCCAAGTGTACTTGTCCTATTTATTTCTTATCCTCTTCAAAAAATCACAGCCAACCAATTCATGCATTGCAAGATATGCTCACATTATTTATTGCACATTATATAAAAAATAGCTTCTGTGAATGAAAAATGTGAAATATGAAAAATAGTCTTACAATTGCTCAATATAATTATGTCAATGCCCTATCATGTTTCCATGAGATAAATTACTTAGTTGTATTATGGCACCATGTCTAGAAATTCATTTTCACTTCAAATCTTTTAAACAAATAATGTTGTTACAAATCCTAAAAAGTAGTGTTTTTTTAGCTACCGAAAGTAAGTATGCATGAGAGCTATTGAATTTCCCACACAATATTCCAAGAAATAATATAAAATTTTGCAAAGTGTGATCAATACAAAAGGTTCTTTACTTATATCATTTCACCATCACAGGATTGATTTGTTACCTAAGAACATGCTACTATATTCTAGAAATGCTAGTTACTTTGTGTTAAAAATATGCAACTATGGTCAAATTCAACTTTGGACATATCACCTGATGAAGATAATGAATTCATTAAATTCAAATTTTCAAGAGGAACAAAACCGACCTAAAGATAATCAAATCAAATAAGGGAAAGTGTACTTATAAAGAAAATTGCACATGTGCACATTTGTCAAGGTCAACCCTCAATCAAAGTGGACACCCTTGTAAGGCTATAAATACAAGTGACCTCTACCTCGTTTGGACACCATCATGAGACACTCTTCTATCTTGGTTTTTTGGCTCACACGGGTCTAAGGGTCGTCCACGAAGGAACAAGTTCCCTTTAAGGTGAAATTGTAGGGTTTAAGCTCACATCTCTGATTTATGGCTTTGGGCCTCAGTCATAGGCACAACACAGGAAGGATTTGGCCGTAGTCACTCACACCAAATATCATTTGTGAGACTAGAGCCTTCTAGTCAAACTGACAACTCTCCATCCATGTGATTGGGAGTTATGGTTTTCGTAGTCTAGATATAACCCCATTTGCTCGCATGCCAAGTTTAAGGGAGTGACTAGGAAGCTATAGTTGCTCGCATGACACCTCCTCCATGTGACCAGGACCTAAAAGATGAAATCTCAGCCTTCCAAATATTTTTCTTTGTGACCGCAGTGTTCGGCAATTGAACATAGACAATGGCAGTTCATTACAGGCTTCTAAATTAGTGTTTTGAGTATAAGCATTACTGGGTTCGTTCCATGGATTTTGTAGTTGTTTTGTTGTAGTTGCATAGATGAAGATTTGGATCATTGTACTCTATTTTTCTGAATCATTTGATGATGATCTAATAAGAAGAATAATTTTAAAAAAAATTCCCCATAGAGGGTTTTTTCCCTAGTCTCCGACCAATCCGAGTGTCTCTATGTGTGAATTATTTTCTTCTATTGTTCCTTTATGTTCCTCTACAATGATGATGATGATATTGTTATTTCTAAATAGTTGCATATGAAGTTGAATAATGATTAAAATCTTAATAATGTTGTGATTTTATGGGGTGAAATTAATGTGTTAATTAAGAAATGCAATTATCAAAGAAAATAACAATATAGCCCTATGAAAAATTAACATGGTATTAGAGTTAGGCTAAAGAAACGTCATGGAGATCACCCCTATGATTGCACCATTGATGGAAGCAAGAAGAGGATGGTGGAGACCTAAAATAATTCTAGGGTTTGAATAAAACCTTAGGAAATTTGTGTATTAGGGTTTGATGGATATTATGAGGTTAGGTTTCGAGAGAAACCTTGGTTTATGGAAAAGATTTGAGATATGAAATCTATCATGGTCAATGTGAATATGCTCAAGCACTTGTGACAGATTTGATGAATCCCTAGATGGGATAATCTCTAGTAGTCCTGGTTGTTGATAAAGTTGATGAATGGACAGTGGTGGCTCTTGAAGGCTAGTTCAAGAGGGAGAGGATCACCTCTCATTAAAGATAAGTTCCTTCTAATTTATGGTGCTTCTTTATGTCCTTACTTTTGTTTAGACTTATTGATTTGATTCTTGTTTTGATCATTACTTATACATCTTTCATGTCTACTTGAGTATTTGGATGTTTCTAACCTACTTGATGAGATGTAATAAGAGGATCCTTCTTGAGGATCATTTGAGATGCAGGTAAGACAATCTAGAGCTAGAAAAGGTAAAGAGGCACCTAATGAAAATATGCATGGGTATTTGAATACTACAAGGTATGCATGGTATATTGTTTCAATGTTATGTTTGAGTTTTAATATTGGATCGCAAGGTAATCCCTAAGATATGATGAGAATTTCTCCTTCTCAAATGTTTCATGCATGCATTGAAATTGATTTGGATTCATGGGTCTTATGACGAAATGGCGCACTTGACATTGAACAAGTATCTTGCCTTTTAGACATTATGACTTTCTTGACTCTATAAAGCTACTTAACATTGATCTTTGATATAGTGGTATACTTAATGTTCATCTAGCATCTATCATTTTGGATATCTTGATTCCATAAAAGGCTAGTACCTTGATTCTAGTAGATGGAAACTTGAATGGATATTGTTTGTGAAATTCATGGTAGTCATGATGATAGAAGTGTAACAATGAGATTTATATTCATGATCGTTTGTTGATCATGGTCATGCTTTGATATGCTTAGTAATTATGGCATATGGTAAAATTTAATTCCCTAACTTGATGGATTGGGTTACGTGACAAAGAAATAATGTCATGGTGAAGTAGTTGATGCTAACATATAATACAATGATGAATATGTGGATGTAGTCTGACTTTATAATCTAACAGATCTATTTATGCATGATAGTATTATAAATAGGTTGATGACTTGAATGAAGATGACTGAAGTGGATTCCAATTCATAGTTTCACTATCTCCATAAGATCCTTACTCCTATTACCATTTCCATTATATGTATATTATTTACTATTGAAGTATGATTTATGGGCATGAATAGACAAATATTCGACATTGTTGATCTGCAACAAAGTTTTGACCTGAGAAGAGAGAGTTTTCCCTTACTCTAAACCTCAGTTGCATGTAAGAAGGTTTACAGGTGTGATTGTAGCCTTTCAGCCACACAGAAGTAAGTTCAAGGGTGTGACTTTGATCTCCCAGCAACACAGAGGAAGGCCTATGGGTGCAACTATGCTCTTTGGACATAAAAATGAAGTTTTCTGCATGAAATTAGATATTCACCTAAAAGATATTAGTCCTACATATGTGGAATAGACAATAGAAATATTTGTGAGTAGGAAAGTTTGAATGTTTATTGGACTTGTGTTTGTAGGTGACCGAGACATGCATGTGTGTGTGTGTGTGTGTGTGTGTGTGTGTGTGTGTGTGTGTGTGATTATGTTTGAAGTTTGTGTTATAAGAGTTTGACATGATTTCATTGTTTAATATTAAGAAGTGTTTGGAGTTTTGACATAATGCTTGATAATGACCTAGAAATTTGACTTGACGTTGAGATATCTCTTGGACTATAGATCTCTCTATGATAGAAAATTTGGGATTGACCTAATGACTAATTATTTGATTTGATGATTGATGATTGATGATTTTCCTTGATGAAAATGATATGTGGGCATAGTGACTTTCAGTTACTAATATTGGTATTTTATAATGGTTTTGTATTGGCCTCCTCATCCATAGCGCATTAGATGAAGTATTGAAAGTTATGATTCAGTATGAAGTAATCTGACAAAGAATGGATGGAACCTACATAACGTGTTCTTGGTGTATCCATTTTCATCTAGTGACTTATATTATGATCATGAGGATGACTTGAGACTGTTTAGGAAATGACAACTTATTGAGAAGATAATAGATGAATTCATGATTTGATGAGAGATCTACCTATTGTTTCTAATCTGGAATCTAAAATTTGATAAGCTAACTTAGTTGATTTGATTGCACAATATTGATTTATGTAAGGCTAAACATATTGCTTTGGTAAAGTGTTATATTTGCATAACATTTGTGTAAATCGAACTCCTCGATCCAGTTACATCTGTATTGATATTTATCTGGTGAAGCCAAGTAAATGTGTTGATCAAAACCTCTACTTCATAAGTGTGCCAAGGTATGAATTTGATTTTAAATTTGATTTTATATGCTAGTGGTCTACTCTTGATAGGAAATGAACACCTGATAATCAAAGTAAGAGGGAGACAGTCTTTGAGGTGAAAAACGAAGAATCATGGCATGATGAATCAATTTCTAAACTAAAATATATATTGCAAATCTATTGAAGAGTTTTTGAAGAAGTGGAAACACAAATCCTTGGACACTCTGATTGAATTTCAAGAAGTTGTGAAGAGATATTGTTAAACTCAACTTAGAAACTGATAATTGATTGAATCATTGATGTTCTATTTTGAACACTCATCCGTATATATACATGATGTGCATAGAACCTGAGAGAATTCATGATTGATCCACTTCATATACATTGAATTTCTGCTAAGCATCCTTCGAGATACTTGCATGGGACGATCAATTTTGATCTGATATATTCATTCTTTGATATGTGATTGCATGGATGCACTGATGATGTTTGGGATTATTATTGATGATAATATTTGGATGTTTCCTTATATGATATCTTCAATGAGATCTTGGACAAGAGGCATTTAGCATGATCGAGGTTGAATACGATGTTGCTAGAACGGCTAGCTATGTGGCAAGATGAAGAAGCCCCTTGGAGAGTCATCTGAGTAGGATCTAGATATGACATGGATACATTATGATGATAAAGAGTGGAAACCAATTGGAAGAAAACTCCACTTATAGTAGGGACTGACTTACCTTCATATATTGAGACAAGCTTAAGCTTGCGGTTGGTACCTCCTTGAGAGGGAGGATAACTATGGTATCATTTTTGTGATATATATATATTTTTGTTCTAATATGATATTTGATTTGATGTCCTGTATGACTGGAGATAGTTTCTCTTGAGACATGATGGTTACCAGATATGAGCATGATGATATGTTTTGACCTACATAGAGTAGAACTGAGAGAGAACACTAAGCCAACCCTCCCCCCCCCCGTTTGAACTCCCGGGGTGAGGAATTAAGATAGAGGGCTCCTGGGGTTGAGGGAACTCTGGACAATAGGGTATCACCCATATCTTTTACCCATAGGGTTGGAGTAGTAGCTCACCATATCTTGGTCTTTGTAGAGTATACCCCAATTGGCATCATACCCACAAGTAGGGTTTGTTGGGATTGTCCCCCCCATATGGCCAACGGGTTGAGGAGGCTTGTTGGCATGTGATCCTTACCTCTTGGTAAGGCGGGTATCTCATCCAAGCTCAGATTATGATGCAAGTGTTCTACCACATGACTATTATGGGTCATTACTGGGAAGATCAGTAGGCAATAGAATGGGTTGAGTAGTAGCTCCCCTATATCACCTATTTCTTGATATGTGGTTGTAGTAGTAGCTCCCCCATGAGATTATGGGATGAGATATACTCCCCGATGTAGTTTCAAGTTGAGACTAGATCCCTGATGGTATGTTATTTGATGATGATGTGGGTCATAGATCTTACTCCCCATTGATATTCCTTAATAGTATCCCACTAACATAGATTCTGGGTAGTAGCCCACTGACATACATAAAGGTAGCCCGCTTGCAGAGATTCTGGGTAGTAGCTTGATGTATAAAGGGTGGTAGACTAAGCTCCCCTTCGATGTTAAAATTCTTCTTCTTTTATATTCAAGAATATTCAGCATATAAACAGGGATAATCAAGAGATAACCAGGAATGAGCAAGAGATGAATTGATATGATCAATGATGATACAAATGATGAGATACTTGAGATTGGATATGATCTAATGATAGGATACACATGACATGATGCAAGTGGAATTATCCGTAGTTGAGAGAGAGTGTTAAAAATATGAAACTGCGGCCAAATTCCACTTTCGAAAGCTCACCTAATGAAGATAATCATTGCATTGGATTCCTCTTTTCGAGAGGACCAAAATTGACCTAAAGATCACTCAAAATCAGATAAGGGAAAGTGTACTTATGAAGAAAATCCCACATGTGCGCATTTGTCAAGGTCGGCCCTAAAGAAAAGTGGACACCCTTGGAAGGATATAAATACAACTAACCTCTACCTCATTTGGACACCATCATGAGACACTCTTCTATGTTGGTTTTTTGGCTCACACAGGTATGAGGCTTGACCACAAAGGAACAAGTTCTCTCTAAGGTGAAAATGTAGGGTCTAAATCTCGCATCTCTTATTTAGGGTTTTGGGCCTCAGTCACAAACACAACACAGGAATGATGCGACGACATTCACTCACATAGAAGCTCATCTATGTGACTAGAGCCTTCTAGTCACATGGACAACTCTCCATCCATGCGACTGGTAGTTAGGGTTTCTGTAGTTCATATCTGACCCGAGTTGCTCACATGTCAGGCTTAAAGGAGTGAATGGGAAGCTATAGTAGCTCACATGATACCTCCTTCATGCAACCGGGACCTAAAAGATGAAATATCAGTCTTCCGAAGATTTCTCTTTGTGACTGTAGCATTCAGAATTTAACTGTAGATAGTGACAATTCATTACAAGTTTTTGAATCGTGGTTTCGAGTATAAGCATTGTTGGGTTCATTCCATGGATGTTGTAGTTGTTTTGTTGAATAGTTGCATAGATGGATATTTTGATAATTGTACTCTCTTTTGATGAATCATTTTATGATGATCTAATAAGAAGAAGAATTTGAAATGGTTTTCTCCATAGTAGGTTTTTCCCTTGTCTCCAACCAATCCTAGTGTCTCTATGTGTGAATGTTTTTATATTATTGTTCCTTTATGTTCTGCTGAATTGATGATGATGATATTATTATTTCTACATATTTTCATATGAAGTTGAATAATGATGAAAATATGAATAATTTTATGATGTTATGGGGTGAAATTAATGTGTTAATGAAGAAATGCAATTATCAAAGCAAAGAAAAATATATCCCTATGCAAAATTAACACTTTGTTTCTTTCTCGATGTGTTGGTCCAATTTCTCTAATTAAGTTTTTGGTTGATTTCCTCATGGTGAAATCCATGTTTGATCTTTCTAACACATGTCCAACACTAAAGATTCTTCCAATTGGTGTATTTGATTCATTCTTTGTGTTACTAGGAGATTCATCAGCTGGTTACAAGACTTGAAAAACATGTCACTGGTAGCATTAATAGGTGAGAGAGTTATGAATATTAAAAAAAATTCACAAGAGAACCTAATGGGTGCCCAATTTGGCATCTTTCTAGCACCCATCTAAGACCTTTTTGCATAAATATTCCCATTTTCACCTCATTCCAATAGCCTTTTTTCCTATTTGAATGCATTTTTGGTAAACATACATTTATTCTCTTAATGTGTCATATTAATGTTTATTCTTATGTGTTTTTTGAGATAATTACCCTTTGACACTAATAACTGTTATTGAAGAGGTAGGGCTATAGACAGAACTAGGATACAAGTGTTACAACTTCTAGATACAAGTGTCACAACTCTCACATACAAGTGCTACAACTCCTGGATACAAGTGTTGTAACTCCCAATCGCCAGCTACTACAACTTCGAGCTGAAGATAATTGTGTTGCAATTCCAAGATGTTGACACTCATATTGTGAATCCTCATTATTGAAACTCTCCTTTGTTCCATTTTTGAAACCCTCTCCAACATAGTCTTGCAACTCTCATTCAAGTGGTTATTGTTGCAACTCACTCTAACATAGTGTTGCAACTCTTAGTAAAGAGGTTGTTGTTATAACTCTAGATATGTGTTACTATGTGTCACCTTAGCCACATAGTTGTCACCAATTAAGCACCTAGATTGGTCAACCAACCAAACTCCTAATGCAGGAAATTCACAAGGGAAATTGGTCACTTCATAACGAAAGTGTGATCCAGGTGCCACATGTCACATAGTTGATCAATTAGCATGTGCCTGAATTTTGCCTTCTTAAAGAAATTTGTTTTAACTAGATGGAATAGTCAAACTTTCATGATTCTCCATCAAACTATTTGTATAAGTAGGACAATCAAAATAATCAAAGGGTAAGTTAGTGAATTGGTTGCTCTGAACTTGAGGGCTAGTTTTTACTTGTAATTTCATTTCTAATTTAGAAATTCATGTTTATTTCCATCAACGGTGTGTTGATGGGCTAGTGTGTTGTTGCTTCTTAAACCAATACCTCATCTAAGGAAGTAGAGCCCCATCCTTAGCCAGCGACTTATATGTACATTATAGTATAGCTTTAGATTTATTTATATCTTTATTTTTAGAAATTCCTATATTTAGTGTGTTGTTGCATCTCTAATTCTATTAATCACACATTGTTGCAACTTTGATTATGTTAATTAAATATTGTTGCAACTTTTATTTTTTTGTTCACGCGGTCTTGCAACTCTAACATTTAGGTTGCTTATTTACACATTGTTGCAACTCTTGATGTATATACAGTTGCAACTATTACATAACAAACATGTGGTTTGGTTATTATTGTGACACTTGTATGATTATATATGTAGCTTAAGTATTATGTTAACACTACAACTCACATTGTTGTGACTACAATTAACATAACAGTACTATGTTTTGCAATTTTAACTAATTACTCTATTTTCAAATTTACTTCTGATTTTATTTCTCGGGATTATAATTACCTTTATGGTGGGATTCTTTCTATTACAATTTGGTTTGAGTTTCTTATAGCTTGTGATTTTCTACAGATTTTTTAGCTACTATATTTCATGTGTATTTTTGTTACAGAATTCAATATCATCTAAACACTTGAACAAAACATGTTTTACTACCAGTATGTTTACTTTTATGCAAGTGTGTTTACTTTCCTACAAGGTGTTTAATTTCATGCAAAATGTGCCCTTTACTTTCCTACAAATGTGGTTTTGGATTGCAACTATGGTGTGGATTTCTCCTTATGACTTCTGAAATTATCTCAATATCTTTCCCTGTGACATGCATTTCGAATACTACAACTGCATAATTGTCATAGCATAGATAGGGTATGATAGTTCACAAGTTCCATGTGAGCCTTAGTTGATAATTAAATATATATAATTTTGGTTTTTTTTTTGAACACTTAGAAAGGTAATTAAAAGGCCTATTATTTTTGGCATCATTTTTAGGTAAATTTCAATAATACAACCATTATTTTGTTGGTTTTCATTGTTGCTTGTTGTGGCAAAGAGGATTATTTTTCAGTAGTTAATGTGGTCATCTATTTTTTACAATAGTTGACCTTAAGTAGAATGTTTTTTTAACTTTCCATTCCCAAGCTAGAGATCAACAGGGTATATTTACCAAAACCCCTAAGAAAACTAACAATTTAGGTCAATATCAAGAGGATAAGGGGCACATTCAACCAAACTACTTGACTCCCACAACAAACCTTGTTGCCAAAAAGAAGTCTATAATATCTATCTAGGAGCCCAAGGTTGCACAAGCTTCATCCTCTATACCAATGGAAACTTTGGTTTCTAAAGATCTAATTAGTAAGTAGTTCCACTCTGAAGATATAATTTTTCCGAACTCTCCTAAAGCACCTTTGCAAGAAGAAGACAAACCCTAAGAAGAGATGGCCCGTGAAGTTAGGAAGGAGGAAACTACCTTCAAATTCCCTATCTTGAATCTAGTTGATGAAACCAATATGAATGAAATCCCTCTCTCATATCTACCAAAATTTCACAATCTATCCAAGGAAGATCCTGACACATTCCTCTTAAAATTTGATGTACTTTGTAGGATTTATGGTTATGTGATAGATTCTTGGAAGTTTAAATTATTTTCTACCACACTTAATAATGTTGTATTATGTAGGTCCATGAGTCTCAGTAAGGATAGCATCCACACTTGGAGTCAAATGAAGAAAAACTTCTTGTAGCAGTACCAAGATTACTACAAGGATAAACAAAAAAGAGAATAATTTTTAAATATGACATATAATGATGACAAAAGTCTTAAATATTATGTTGAAAGGTTTTACTACAATATTCATATAGAAAGGTGGCAAAAATTGGCTCTTGAGCCACTACATATATTATCACTAAGAATAATTCAGGATGAATGCATTGACCACCTAAACCTGATGGGAGGAGGAGATGTCTCTCAACAACCCTATAATTTCATCATTGAAATATGTCGAATATATTATAAGACACTCCAAAAACTAGTAAAGGAGCCAGAGATGTATTGACAAGAGTTTACAAGGCTACTAGAAGCGATATTACAAGAGCACAAACTAGGAATATGGTAGAAGGATTAAAAACTAATATCCTAAATTCCTTAAGCTCCCAATAGATATGTTGCATATGAATAGAATAAAGGGGAAGCAAAATTGGGATTAGAATTTTTTTTTTCCAAAGTACAGAAGGATGCACCCACTAAAAGAGTGTGTGTTGGACCAAATTGAGACATGTGTGATATGCACTGAGGACCATGCTAATATCAAGTGTCCATCCTTAACAAGACTAAAATATATATACCATGAAGCTAACGAGCCAAAGCTATTTTTTTGTTTCTAAAAGATGAATTTGGAGGCCAAAGCCTCAAGGTATGTTCCAAGATCAATATTGGTATTTTAATTTATATTGGACTAATCCTTTTATGCAATATCCTTCTCCCATGTGGTTCTTTTCTTACTAGCAATGGATGGCGCTTGCATCTCTAAATCAACTTTGGAAACAAAAGAGGGGAATCCCTCGTTTGGAGGCACTCATCAGGTTGTAATACAACCTCCCATGTAAATTTTTCCCTCTCCACAAATGTAACGATGACGTCAACCCCCCCTTGATTGGAACTACTTTCACAATATCCCATGCAATGTTTTCCCTCTCCATAAATCCAATCATCTATATCAACCCCTCCTTGATTGGAACTACCTACACAACCTATTCCTAACTTGAATAATGGAAAGGAATCTCAAGCTAATGGGATTTCAACTTATTCTACTTACCCAACTTACTCCATATCTTACCTAGACTGTCAGGACAATCACTTAAGATTATGGAAGAATCTAACCAAAGAACATCCTCCTTTACATATTGAAGATCTCAATGAGGAAATTCCAACTAAATAATCAAAACGAATTCAATCTCCAGATATCACAATAATAGACCCTATCCACCAAGAACCACAAGTTCCTCCATACTTAGAATGATTGGATCAGGAAAAACCAACTATCCATCCTAAGTTTTATCTTTTAGGTAAGCTTAAAATTGTGTGTTTTTGTGTACCGTTATTCTAGGAAATAAAAGATGTCCCTATCTATTCAAAAGCAATAAAGGAGTTTTGTTCGAGGAAACCCAATAGAAAAAAGAAAGGATACTCAAACTACCTATGTGATGGGTAAGCTATCAGACCTAATATTTGTGCGGGGGGTGGGTCTTCTCGTAGCCAAATTCTCAAACCTAGAAGCCCAATAGTCAATGTGAAAATCAATCATGCCCTTATCTTAAACACACTTGTTTTCCTTAAGACTGCCATGAATTATGTCTTATGAAACCATGGAGTCCCTAGGACTTTCTAGTCTCAGGTAGACTTGTATACAAATCAATTATCAAAACAAAGGGAATTTTGGAAGATGTAGTGATATTAGTCAATTCACAAGAATATTTAGCTAACTTTATGGTCCTACAACCCAAGTCCTCTCTGGGGAGGTTATCCTCTAATATTAATAACACAATTTCTAGCTATTGTAGATGCTTACATTGGGTGCATTAGCAATTAATGACCATTTCCCATGGGACCTCGACAAAAAAAATTACCTTGTACCCTTCCTACAAGCCTAGTCGATATCTTGAAACACCACTTTGGATTGATAGAGAAGAAAGTGATGAAGAGTAAGTTTCCCATCAAGCCCTCATTGTTGATCAATATATAACCATATGAGATAAAACTAAGGATGAGGAAATTAATGACTTCATAGTTTCATCCTCCTCTTCGCCTGACACACATGAACTTAGTCACATCATAGGCCCTGAGATTCTATTGTTGTGTTGAATGAACCACCCATAGAACTTGAACCCTCTTCCACCAAAGAGACATAACCAACCCTAGATATTATAGAAATTAGCTTTGGAAATAGCTTGAAAATTAATTGAAGGCTAATCGAACAACAAAAGGAGCGATTAAACAAAGTCTTGCAAAGGCATAGTAATGATTTCTCATGGGAATACACTAACATGAAGGATATATATCCTAACTAAATCTATAACAAGGAAGGACCAAAACCCATTCGTTAACCTTAGTGATGGATGCATTTGGCACTAAGGGATATAGTTAGAGAGGAGTTGCAATAATTTTTATCTACCAACTTTATATATCCCATTTCTTACAACTAGTGGGTATAGAGTTTTCTAGGACAAGTTGGTTACTATCGTCATTTATTGAATACTTTTCACAAGTATCTCGCCCCTTGTTCACACTTCTTAATAAAAGCGTTGAATTTAAGTGGGAATAAATTTGCCACCATGCCTTTGAAGAGATGAAATCTTGGTCCAAAGCTCCTATTTTGAGAGGGACCAATTGGTCACTCTTGTTCCATATATCCATGGATGGATCAAACATTTCTAGTAGAGTTTTCTTAGGAAAACAAAAAGGAAATGCTCCATGTGCAACTCATTTTATCAATGAAAATATTTCACCCACATAACTAAATTATACAATCACGGAAAAAAGTTTCTTGTAACAATACATGCAATTAATAGTTTTTGGCCTATATAATAAGTAATCTGTTAATTTTCACATTGGCCATGTTTCCATAAAGTACTTAATTGTGCATAGAGGCGCTCTATAGCCCAGTATGAGGGAGATGTTGTCACGTAATGTTATATTCTAAAAAGAATAAAATAATACTTATATTAACAAATTTAAAAATAGTAATACAAAAAAATCACGTACTGGCATCAATACAATACCTTAATTTTTACATCAATTTTATAGAGATAAGTAATGAAAGTAAGATATATATATATATATATATAATATATTATATTATATATATTTATTATTATATATTTATATTTGTTGAAGAGATATGTAATTTTTCACTTCTTTATAGGATTTGGCAAACACATGTAAAAATAATTTTATTGATATTATATGATGTGTAATTTCTTTTATGTTCACTTTGCATGTCATTATATTATATTATCTTATATTTTATATAGATATATTTATATATATATATTTTTATATTATATTTTAATATATATATATATTATTATATTAACAAAATATCGTAAGTCATAAATTATACACTATTTTAATGTCCATATTAAAAACATAAATTTATTAACACTTGTATAATGAAAATTAAATAATTAATTTTAAAAAATTTCTATATTTCACTTTCCGTTGTAAGAGATATTTATTCCATTCTTAATATGGAGTTGATATATGATATCTAAAAAATATTAATAACAAAAGAAAAGTTTAATGTGAATCGTAAACCAAATATTTCAATATGTATGTTGAGTAAAAGATTTGTAATTCCTTTAATCGTTAATATGGAGTTGACATATGGCATGAGTCAAGTCCCACTAGCACAACCAGTTGAGGATGGGACTCGTCAACAAGGCTACCTAGGATCAAACCTCACGGCGGGTGGTTGTGCCCTGTGCTAGGGGGAGGAGACATGCTAAAAACTTCAGTTAGCTAAGGTATGGTGTGGCCCAAGCTAGGTGTGATCCCAGGGTGAATTTGACAAATTAGATGCCCCTGGGTCGCGGCTCCTTAAGCCACAGGTCAAGCTTGGAGGAACACAGACAACTTGACAAACAAATAAAAAATATGGAGTTGACAAATAACATTTTAAAAAATATTAATAAAAAAAAATTACACACACACACATGTAATATTTTAAAAAATGTCGATAACAAATTAATTCAATGTGTGTATATTTAGAGAGATATTTTGTTAGTATTTTACCCAAAACTAGCATGGATCCATCTTAACACTAGATATACCAAGAGCGAAGAGGAATCAAAACTTTGGATGTGCAAACCTTTCCTCAAGTTTTGCACTTAAAAAGAGGTTTTCATCTTGAGAAGTTTGATCCTTCTCAACACTTGGTATATCCAGAGTTTAGATGGATCTATGTTGATGAAGACATCAATCATGAATGGTAGAGTAACAAGGTGGTTATTATTATTGCAAGACTTTGACATAATTTTATGAATAAAATAATAAGTAAATAAATAAATAATAATAATAATAATATAATTGATTAATTTTTAATTAGTTATGAAGGTTCAAAGATCAAATAATGTGACCATTCACCTTCACGGCTAGTCAATGCCTATATAGGCAAACTGCCATGAAGGTATGTAACCACCAATTCAGTTCTTATTTAATAATACAAAATTATGTATGTACAATTACTTACATACTCATGCCTGCACACTAGGTTTCTCTTCTACAATGGTATTAGAGCCACATGATCCTCTCACCTGCCTCACAATCGCTTCCACCCATTGTTCATCATTGTTCCGTCTCCCAATTGTTCTGATGTTTGTTCGTCACCTTGCTTACAACCTCATCTACAGAACCCTCCATTATGTCTATCACATTCCCTACTTTGTCACCCATCCCTTGAGTCTATTGTGTTTTTCGGTTGACTTTTAGTTGTGGATCCTTCGTTGCCTAACCAGGCACCATCAATTCAACGTTGCAAGTCAACTGAATTGACGTTGTGGGTTATCAAGTCATGTAATTATCATTTCGAATAGTGTTTTTGTCATTTCATTTTTGATAAGTTATACTTATAATTGTATGTTAATATAAAACATTTAATATAAAATATAACTTATAATTATATACTATATTATATTAATTTAAAGTCAAATATATATTATATATATATTATATATATATATATATATAGTATTAATTAACAAAAATCGGGGTCTGCAAGGAAAAAATGGTGAATAACGAAGAATTACAAGCGATATAAATCGTTGGAGAGACGAAAAAAATAGTGTGTGATATCAACTTGGAAGCTTGGAAAAGTCACAAGCATAATTTAATGAGGGAAAAAAGTAGTTTCCATCAATGATTGAGAAAATGCTATAGAAAGACCTCAAAATCGATGAGACTACCAAAAAACTCAATGAACATGATGAACAGATTAATAAACTAATAGAGAAATTGTACATGTTGAAGTTACAGTATTCTCTTTATTAGGAACCAATGAATATCCCACACAGAGCAGGTGAACCTACGCAACCATAGAAGCTCGAAATATACTTTTCAGGAAGCTAGTACCAGACCAGGATTCTAGAAAGAAACCATTAACAAATTAAAAATGAGTTACCAAAATATGATGGAAAGCACCGTAGAGGAGAAATTATTTGGGTCAACAAAATGGATATAATTTTTGGAGAAAATCAACCACTAGGCGAAAGAGAGAAGATAATGACCACATCTAATACCTTAGAGAGAAAAGCATATATTGGTTCCTCTAGAGGATGAAAAAGTGTGATGTTCGTTCTTTACATTGGCAAGGTTTCTCTACAACACTATTGTAGAATTTCTCATAGATTCACAAGCTCATGCAATTTACTAAAGCACAGGACAATAATCTACTTCTACTTTCAACCAGCAGAAGCCAATAGATTGATGAAAACAATATGAACAAGAAGAAGATAAATCAATGGTACATAACACAATAATTTCTCCTAGGGAAATCCACTGCTCAAAACCCCACCTATCTATATTGCATTAAATTAGAAATCTAAGTGAAGATACAAAGCTTGTTCTCACTAGAACAATTATGCACAAGTATGCTCAACTCTCTACCTCACAAGCTAGCTCAAGCCAAATCTTAGCCTATTATGATGCTCTCCAAGCCCCTATTTCCTTGAATAGCCCATATTTAAAGGGAATTCATGCTTCCAAAACTGCACAATCCAAACATAGGTCCTTCTCTAATTACATGCATGATATTTACAACTTAGTAAATCACACAATTGATAGTACATTGTCCCGGCACTCTAGTCTCAATTGGGTCTTTCTCTGAAATTACATGCATGAGTTTCACATGAGGGAATATTTAGTTAATTGGAGTAACACTTGTTGATGCACCAGTGCACCAACTAATTGTTAGTCATCTATTAGTTCCACAAACAATTAGAACTAATTTAACTGACCATAACTCAATAAACTGAGTTAATCTAATTACAACTCAATTTAAACTCATACTGGACCCATAAAATTTAGGGAGGACATATACATGAATATAGAAAGACTTCCAACTCGATATTCCTAAGTTGATTAAGTTAATTAAACTAATTAACTATTTACAAGTTTTTATGAGAATATAATTCAATTTTAATTCTTAGTTTAATTCAAGGACAAATTAAGCTAGAATTTCTTGTTGCCATTTCTCAACACTCCCTCTCAACAAGAAAGGGATTATCTGCTACCCTGATCCTGTCTCTATGAAACTTGAGTTTACATCTTCACAATTCCTTTTTCAAAATGTCAGCATCTTTCTCCTCCATGGGAATGTACTCTAACAACATGATCTGCCTCAATACAAAGTCTATGAGATGATGATATCAAATATCAATGTGCTTGGACCTATCATGAAAATCTGGATTTTCATAGAGTTTGATACAACTCTAATTATCATTGTAAATAATTGTCGGATCCACCTACTGGCCAAACAAACCAACTAGGATCTTCCTCATACAAATGGCCTCACATGTAGCTTGACTCATGGCAATGTAATCTGCCTCTTCAAAACTAAGTGCAACCAATCTTTGTTTCATGTTGTACCAAGAAAATGTCGCTAACCCAATACTAAAGATCCCTCCTGATGTACACTTCTTGTTGGATGGACTCCCTGTCCAATTTTCATTAGTGAAGCCTTGAAGTTTCACTCCCTCTGTTCGTCTATACGACAATCCATATTGAGAAGTCCCCCTCAGATGTCTCAATACATATTTTTTCGCCTTCCAATACAGCTTGGTAGGCCTAACAATCGCTAAACTAAGTTTGTTAACTACATAACATAAATCTTGCCATGTGTTCACCAAGTACATGAGTGAACCCACAAGCTATCTATAAACAATAGCTTCCACCACCTCTCTCGAAGTAGCTTTCTCCTTCCTCCAGTTACCAGCTAGAGGAGTCTCCATAGGCTTGTAGATCTCCATGTGGAACCTCTTGAGTATCTCGTTGGCATGTTTTCCTTGAGACATAAATAGCTCCCCATCACCTTGCCATACTTCCATGCACAGAAATTAATTCATGAACCCGAAGTCCTTCATCTCAAACTCTCTTGTAAGGTCCTCCTTGCAAGATTTGATTAGTTGATCATCACCTATCAGTATGATATCATCAACATAAAG
This sequence comes from Pinus taeda, assembly GCA_000404065.3. Classification (NCBI taxonomy): domain Eukaryota; kingdom Viridiplantae; phylum Streptophyta; class Pinopsida; order Pinales; family Pinaceae; genus Pinus; species Pinus taeda. Next base: position 552,544 of record APFE030866168.1, read on the forward strand.
TACAATGATCAACAGTTTACCTTCCACCACTGTGTGGTACAGGTTCATATCTGCTTCACTCTTCGTGAAGCCCAACCTGATGAAGTAGTTGTCTATCCTAGTGTACCAAGCACGAGGTGCTTACTTCAGCCCATACAACACTCTGTTGAGATGGCACACATGCGACTCATAGTTGAAGGTTTCAAAACCTTCAGGCTTCTCTATGTACACCTCTTCCTCAATCATGCCATTAAGGAAGGTTGTATTTACATCCATCTAATGTATCTTCCACCCCATCTGCACTGATAGTGCCAATATAGATCTGATCGACGAGTACCTTGCAACAAGATCAAATGTCTCATCATAGTTAATCCCCTCTACCTGTGAAAAGCCACAGGCCACAAATCTAGCCTTATGCTTCTCCACACTACCATCTGTAGCTTGCCTTACCTTATAAGCCAACGTGAGCTCACCATGGACTTATCCTCCAGTCTCGGGACAACATCCCAAACACTGTTATGAACTATGGAGTCATACTCCTCCACCATGGCATCAACCCAAGTCGGATGTTGCATTGCTTCCTCAAAGGAAGATGGCTCTATCACAACACATCCACTCATAAGATCCATGTATCTAGTGTACCTGTCAGTGACCTCCTCTATTTGCGTTGTGATGTGGGTGCTCCCACACTCTCTCTAGAATCTGACAACAATCTATGCACCTTTCTATTGTGCTTTCTCCCATCTTTGGAAGACTCTGCCTAAGTGGATGTCTCCACTCCCAAATCCTTTACATGTGGCTACTCCACATCAATTTGAGGCTCCACGACCTTAGGAGCTAAAATATCCTCAACCGCATGTAGTTGAAGCTCCCTCTCAAGGGAAACTTGCATGGCCTCCTCCTCATAAAATCTGACATCCCTGTGAACCGCTGTCATCCTACGAGTCAGCAAGTACACCTGATAATTGTGAGGTGTATCAGTGTACCCCACAAATATCCCCAACTCTACTATTAGCTCAAGATTCTCCCATGCATCTTTCGTCTCATGCCAATATATCAATGGCCCAAAAATCCTGAAGTGACTAACATTTGGCCTCTTTCCGGAATAAGCCTCCTCTAGTGTCTTCATCCCAAGTATCTGATGTGGGCTATTGTTCTGAACATAAATCGTTGTGTTGCATGCCTCAGCCGACAAGTGTAGTGGGAGACCTTGATCATGCAACATCGCCCTTGCTGCCCCTACTATGCATCTATTCTTCCTCTCGACCACCCCATTCTATTGAGGGTTATGGGGTGTCATCAACTCTCATTTAATCCCCTTCACTGCACAAAAATTCTTAAACTCGTTTTAGACATACTCACCATTGTTATCACTTTGTAGAGCTTTAACCTTCTTGCCTGACTCTTTTTCCACCAATGCTTTAAACTCACAAATCTTTGTGAATGTTTGATCCTTTTTCTGCATGAAAAATATCCAACATTTTTGAGAAAAATCATCAACAAATATAACATAATACATGTGTTTGGACATGGATGTTGTCGAGAATGGTCCACACACATCTGAATGGACTCACTCTAGAATAGCCTCTACTCGATTGTCTCTTTTGTGAAATGAATACTTGGTGTATTTACCCAAATTACACCCCTTGCATGTATCAACTTGTTCTAGCATTCCTTTGGGCAAACTGGTCGAGATTTTTTGCATGATCTTCAAATCCCCTTGATGCAAGTGGCCCAATCACCTATGCCACAAATCACCAATGTCTCGGCTCTACACCATCTCTACTTTCATGCTCAAAGTAGCACAATCCTCTACCTCTAGCTTATAGAGATTCTTCACCCGAATCCCTATCTTCTTTACCCGACTCGTGGCTATGTGTCAAAGGAACACCTTTCCTTTAAAGAAGATCACATCATAGCCTCTATCCTCAAGTATGGAAACAGATACCAAGTTATTCTTTAGCTGGGTACATACATAACATTCTTCAAAGTGAGTGGAGCCCCATGCTCCCTCTGAAAAGTAACCATGCCCAATCGTCCAATAGCATTATACCTCCCGTCATCACCCATCTAGATATGCATATGGAGTATTTCTCCTCTAGGTCACTGAATAACTCCTTGTCACCAGTCATGTGGAATGAAGATCCACTGTCTAAGTACCATACACTTCCCATCATTAATGGCATCATGCATGCAATGAGAGAAAAGTCAAATTCGAATTGAGAGGCCAAAGCCTCACCCGCCACTCCTCCTGAGGACTTCTTCTTGCACTTCTTGAGTGGAAAATTTGTCGCAAAATGGCCCAGCTCATGGCAATGAAAGAATTTCACTTTCATCATGTCTTTCTTCTTACCTCAATGACAAGAATATGATTTGGAATTGGAAGCTTTCCCTTTCCCCTTCTTTGCCTTAAACATTAAGGCAAAGTTCTCTTCATCATTAATCTTTTATGAAGATCCATCCTCGGTGTTCCTCATGATCTCCTCCTACATCAAATCTGACCATAGTCATTCCCAATTTTGTAGCTTCTCCCGACCATTGACAGAGTCCTGATAACTATGCCAACTCTTTAGGAGTCCCAAAAGAGTAAGACTCACCATATCATCCTCAGCAACTGTGGTTCCAACACTTCCAGGTTCATCATGACATTGAGTAAACTTGGTCAAGTATTTTGGAATAGTCTCGCCTTTCTCCATTTTTATTTTCCAAATTTTTTCCTTTAGTGCCAATGTCCTTTGGTCACAATTGTTCTAATACAAGTCTGTTAATTCTTTACACATAGCATATGAAGTTTCCTTGCCATGGAGACTTGATACAATGTGGTCTCAAACTCCCTCAAGGATTATTCACCTTGCCTTCGTCACACACTTATTCCATTTGACCATATTTTGTGCATCTGATGTTGCTGGCTTAGAAATGTCTTGATCAACAAATTTCTTCAAGCGATTGTCCTCCAACACAGCCTCCATTATGTCCCTCCAAGCTATAAAATTTGAGTTGCCTTCCAAGGCATACTTGAACTGCAAAACGTAGAATGCCATCTATCAATCCTCAAGTATGTATTGCAAATTCGAATTTTACCTATAATACAAAACTCAAAACTTTGAAATCTCCTCTAGTATATCAAATTCAGCTCTAATACCATGTAGAATTTCCTGTATATTCACAAGCTCATGCAATTTACTAAAGCACAGGACAAGAATCTACTTCTACTTTCAACCAACGAAAGCCAATAGATCGATGAAAATAATATGAACAAGAAGAAGACAAATCAATGGCACATAACACAATAAGTTTTCTTCAAGAAATCCACTGCTCAAAACCCCACCTATTTGTATTGCATTAAATCATAAATCTAAGTGAAGATACAAATCTTGTTCTCACTAGAAAAATGCCACACAAGTATGCTCAACTCTCTACCTCACAAGTTAGCTCAAGCCAAATATTAGCCTATTATGCTGCTCTCCAAGACCCTATTTCCTTGTGTAATTTCTAGGATGAATAGCCCATATTTAAAGGGAATTCATGCTTCCAAAACTACGCAATACAAGCATAGGTCCTTCTCTGATTTCATGCATGATATTTACAACTCAGTAAATCACACCATTGATAGTACATTGTCCCTGCACTCTAGTCTCAACTGGGACTTTCTCTAAGCTGACATGCATGAATTTCTCATGCGGGAATCTTCAGTTAACTGGAGTAACACTTTTGGATGAACCAGTGCACCAACTGATTGTTAGTCCTCTATTAGTTCCACAAACAGTTAGAACTAATTTAACTAACCATAACTCAGTAAACCGAGTTAATATAATTACAACTAAATTTAAACTCATACTAGACCCTTAAAATTTAGGGAGAATATATACGTGACTAAAAAAAGGCTTTCAACTCGAAATTCCTAAGCTGACTAAGTTAGTTAAACTTAATTAACTATTTACAAGTTGCTATGAGAATAAAATTCAATTTTAATTCAAGGACAAATTAAACTAGAATTTCTTGTTGCCATTTCTCAACAACTATTAAACAAATTTCATGATGAAGATGATGACGACCTATATAGCAAATTTATACATTTTTTTTTCTATATTGAGGCTTATGTGATGCATAATGAATTACGAAAACTATTTCAGTAGAAATCACATAAGAGGATTTTTTGTCGACGTGTTTTGAACCAAGAAGTGTGGTTCATCATCAGGACCAGATGAAGAGGCAGCCCATGGCAAAGGCTTAAACAGAGAGAAATGTAGAGACCATAATTTCAAGTAACAACTATATCTGAATAATAATATTTAAACTATGATATTAATCTTTAATATATTAAAAATAATATTATAAGTAACTGCTATATTAAACAGCTAGTTTTTGAAAATTAATTTAATATGATATTAGTTTATTAATATTAAAATAACAAATATTAATATAAGACTATATTAAATACTATTTTGAAAAATATATTTTTAATTAATTAAAATCAAATATTATTAAAAATTATGTTGGAAATAATCGAAATAAATAATAAGTCAAACTCTAAACAAGGAGTCAAGTCAAAAATTATAAAAATGAGTCAAGACCCTAATCGAGACAAGATCATTTAATAAATAAAAATAATTAATGGAAACAAAATAAACTAAATTAAAATTAATTAATGGAAAATAAAATAAAATAAAAATTTCTCTTATGTGATTTCTACCGAAAGACTTTGCTTAAATTTATACATCTTAAACAAAAGGGCTCTATGAGTGATTATACCCATGAATGGGAAGTCTTAGCAATACGACACAATGGATTTACTAAAGATCAATTATTGAAGATGTATATTTTTGGACTAAAAGACTACATTTGTGCTAGATTGAAATTATGAAAGCCTAATACAATTGATGAATCTAGGCATGCATCTAGGCTTATTAAACAAAAAAATAAGTTCAACATGCCATCATTCAAGAAAGATGAAAACCAACAATAATACTGAGGTAAAAAAGAGAGAAACAAATGTAGATATTGTGGAGACAAGTGGGCATCAGGACATAGATGCCTTAACAAGAAATTATATGCTTATGAAGTTGAGAAATAGTCAAACAATTCAAGTAGTGTGTAAAAGAAAAGGATAAAAAAGAAAAAAAAATGTCGCAAGTTTGGAGACAATTGAACATCGGGACATAAATTTGAAGACATGTCCTTACGCTACTATAAAATAGTAGATGGAAGGCAAGTTGAAGTACAAGAACCTAATGAATAAATCACTATAATGCACAATGCAGATTTAGACCCTAAGACAACATTTCAAGAAGCCTCAGTAGCTTCAATATCATGTGTCCAAAAAAATCAGGATGAAGAAAGCAATTTTTCAAAAGCTCAAAACCACAACAAGCAACTGCAAAATACATCCCTCGACACCTTCAAAAGAAGAGAACCTGGTCTCCAAGTAGAAAGAACATTAAGCTTACAACACCACCAACAAACATGATGAGAAGATTACACCTTGTTGGCTTATTAGGGCCTAACCCAGGTTCAATGTTAATTAGCCAAACAAATACCTACACTACTGGCCCTTCCGGCATCATCCCGCAAAGCGCGGACCGAAGTCTCACCCAAAGCAGTATGGGAGGATGCTAGAACCAAGTTTCCACACCCTGAGATGGTCGTGATGTCATTTTATTCCTTCTATTCTTGCTTTCGCATAGGTCACTCAGTTCTAGGGCCCGCCAGACTAGCCCTATACTTTTGCCTTCAGTACCTCCGTGAAAAGGTACGAACGACCTTCACGTAGCCCTAATCTATGGTTCAGGTACTTTCACACTGCTAGTGCATTGTACCGTGCAGATTCCCAAACTAGTATAAGTGTCTTACTTATCTTATTAGATAATCACAGTTAGCACCATGTAAATAGATATTCTTATTTTCGTTAAGTTATCCAACATAATTTTAGACATTCACACATCACATAAGCATTATAAAGTAAATTCATACATAATATGACAAGCTGCATTAATTGGAACAAAGACATAGAATTTGCAGAATACTTCTCTTTATTGATATCTTTAAGTGATTACAGACTCTATCTACCCTGCACACATAGCTGCAAGGGTCCACTCACTCAGTTGCGGACTTCCACCCTAGGCCTCTGCGCACTCAGCTGCAGAGCCTCTACCTACGCTATGACCTAAAACTTAGACTTCTTAATTTAGAGCTATTACTTTATTACATGATCTGCCATTGTCTCCTCTTTTTTAAACTACTTAGAGCTTAGCTCTTTTTATACAATTCCATGGTCCACAGACCATGGGTAGGTCTCTTACAGTTGACTTTACTTTACAAAACTAAGGGCAAACCACCCTTTTTGACACATAACACCTTCACGCTCTGCGACCACAAAATGCAAAGCCTTTATAATTATATTACAAAAATTGACTTAAACATGGGCTTTTAGCCCCAAAACTGCCCTTAGGGGATCACGCTCCCAACAAGCCCCCAACACAAACATCGTGACTCACCCTCGAGTCACTCGATAGGTGCGGAGATCCTTGTGCAAAGCCCATCTAGCTCATCCCGTATGACCGCTACCTTAGTTGTGCAATGAGCTACCGCTTGCTTCGCATCTTCCACTGTCTTGTCGGTTACTGCTCCTGCGCTATTAACCTAAAGCTTTTGTTGCATTTCTTGGAGAGTCGCAATCTTGCCTTGAATGTTTCCTATGACTGTGTAAGCTTCCTCCAGCCAAGGCCTTAGTCGCGCCTTCAGCACTGCTTCCTTGTGCAACACTGCATCCACCTGTTCCTTCAATTGTTTAGCTTCCTGCTGATCCAAAATGGATCCAGCATAACCTCCAGATCAAAAGTCTTCAAATACAGGTGAAATGGAAAAATGTTTAAGGGCTCGTGAATACGAAGCCAATGGTGCAAACCACATGTAAATCTGACTTCAGACAAGGAAATTAGAGCTAATCAAATATTCAGGTCAAAGAGTAAAAGCCTAAGTCAATAGGACATGTGGCAACCCAGGAAAGAGTCGCAAGTACCTGATGATGTCAGCAAAAAATATGATGTCACAAGGAGATTGGTTTAGACCTCAAGTGATGAGGAACAGTGGTCAAGAGCAGAGATCATCCAATCAAAGGAGATCAATGCATATCGCATCAAAACATACAAGCAAGTTATCTAGGAAAACATGCGCGATAAAACTATGAAAAAGGAGCCAAACTCTTTGAGTTCCGACAAGAGGGCGGTAAATGGTGTATCACGTGCCCTCAAGGCAGGAAGCGGTTTTAGAAAAGGAGCACGTGATTCCACTCAGTGCTCGACACGTAGCCTCTCGAAAACCACTTTATCGTGTGCCTTCGGAGAAATAGCAAACGTGTTATTTGAAGCGTGAAACCGCGCGATAGCCATCAGATGACAGAGGACAGATCAATGGTATAGGTTGTCCAGATCAGCTGAAGAGCAGGGCGCGATAGCTATTATATGGTTTGTTCTCGAGATCAGTGCCGGAGAAAGGCCAGACAGGCAGGGTCCACCCACGCTCGCCAGTCTTTTTGTTTATAGCTTGTTTCTATTATAAACATATTTGTTCCATGTTTTATTGCATAATTTGTAACTATACATGTAATATAAACACCATAACACAAAAAAGTTGAGAAAGAGTATCCAAAGTGTATTGTGAATCGTTCTAGGGGGTTTGAAGGTTAGGGTGACCAGTACGATCATGTATAAGATCATTTTGACTCGAAGTTTCGAACGAAACATAGTGGTGAGTTCCATTTGTGTGTTAAGACTATGTTTTTGATCTCACACCTGTAACAACCATTTGAATACATAATAAAGAGGTTAGCGCTGGAAGCTAGGACTAGGAGACGTAGCCAGGAATTCTGGTGAACTCCTTTATCAATTTTGCTTGTGTTGATGTGTCTAATTGTGTTTTTATAATTTTTTAAGTGTCAGTGTTATTCGCACTTATTGATCCATTGCACTAAGTAATATAGATAACTCCACACATAAGTCTGTAATACCTTTATCAATTTTAGATCAACTGGTATCAGAGCTTAAGGTTTGTAAGGTTTGACAAGTTTGTGTGGACATTTGAATGCTGACTAGGTTAAGGCTCAAACGAGGTGAAGGAGAACTTGTTGAGGTGAATCCAGAGATTGGAAGGGTCTTTTCATGAAGAAGGATGGCATATGAAGCTCCACTTGGGACAGAATCCCAGTTCTTGGATAGCTTCATGACGATATGTGCCATGGTGGAAGAGATGTATCATGAGTTTAAAAAGGGTAGAGGTGAATGCACTTCATCACCTAGATCAGACAAAGGAGCAGAGGAACTTTTTCTCTTTGTCCCTCCAGAGAAAGAAGAGAAGGAAGATAAAAGAAAAGGAGGAATGCAACCTCCACCATCTCCTCCATCATCACCACAATCGTCATCATCATCGTCTTCTCATAAAACTAGTTCTTCTAAGAAGAAGAAAAAGAAATCCTCTTTGATCAAATTAGATGTAAAATTTGATTTGCCAATTTATGATGGAGAACTTAATGCAGAAAAGCTAGATAATTGGACAAGGCAAATTGATGTATATTGCAGGGTGCCGAAAGTTGATTCAGAAAGGAAGAATATTCAGCTGGCTAGCCTTCAACTTGGAGGAACCGCACTAGTGTGGTGGGAAGGCAAGACACAATTAGATCTTCAGAAACATGGTAAAATCATTTCAACTTGGAATGAATTTGTTTTTTCCATTAAAAAATAATTTTATCCTTTGGCTTATATGCATCAAGCAATGATGAGTTGGCAGACATTACGTCAATTTAAGGGTCAAAGTGTATAGAGTTATACTTAAGAATTTTGCAAAAGAGATTTAACAATAGGAATATCATTGGACTCACCAGAGACATTGTTAAAATATATAGGTGGTCTTCATAGTTATTTGAAGCATACTATACTTATGTTTAATCCCACTAGATTAGATGATGTATTGGTCCAATTGACTAATCTAGATGCTAGAAAATGAAAACCCAGATGTTGGGAAATCATACAAATCCATTGAGAACAAAAATAAAGGAAAGAAGAAATTGAAATGGAAGGAGAGTAAAAAAAAACACTGTAAAAAAGGATAAACCTTCATGCAGTCATTGTAAGAAGGAAGGACACGATGAGGCACACTACTAGTCTTTGCATCCAGAATTGAAGCATAAGAAGTTCGTGGGTAAAGAGCAAAATAATGATGTTGCTATTCAAAAGGACTTGGGGTCAGACCTAGGTGATGAAACAACAGTTACAACCACAGGTATAAAAGGTAAAGATTATGAAGCATCTACAAGTAATTCTTCACATTTTGTTGATAATGAAAGTAATGAGAGGAAAAGAAATGAGATATTTCATATTAGAGTCATTTCCAAGCACACTAAAATTGATACTTTATTTGGTAGTGGGTCACAAGTTAATTTGTTTTCTAAAACAATTGTAAATAAGTTGGGTCTCGAAACAAAACCTCATAAGAAGCCATACCCATTAGATTGGGAGTGTGATAAAACAAAGCTACAAGTTACGAGATAATGTAAACTTTGGTTTGCTATTGGGTCAACATTTGTAGATGAGGTTGAGTTAGATATAGTCCCATTAGACATATGTGGATTTGTTTTAGGGAGTCCATACTTTTATGATAGAAAGGCTATCTTCTATTGAGTTGAAAATAAGTATCAACTCACTAAGGATGGAATTGAATATATTGTAAGGGCTCATAAACTCAAAGATAATTTCGCTCTCATAAACTTAGGACAGATGAAAAGAATAGTAAATTCAAGTAAACAATGTTTACTAATGATTGTAAAGGCAAAGGATCCTGATAAATCTTATGCCTTCCAAGGCTGTAATCCTAAACAGAAATTTGATTTAGTTAAAGTTGTTTTTTACTATGATATTTTGTTTAAAGAGCCTTAGTAGCTTCCACCCAAGCAAGAGATAGCACATGATATTTATTTATAGCAAGATGCTCCACTACATAACATTGGAATGTACAGGTTATCAACTTTAGAGAATGCATAGATAAAGAAGCAGGTACATGAGTTGCTTGATAAGGGTTTATACAACCAAGCACATTACTGTGCAGATCACCAATTGTGTTGGTGCGAAAGAAAGACAGTTCGTGGAGAATGTGCATTGATTTTAGAGCACTAAATAAAATTACGATCATGAATCATTATCCTCTTCCTCATATTGATGATTTATTAGATCAATTAAAAGATGTAGTTTACTTTTCTAAATTAGACTTGCAAAGCGGCTACCATCATATCAGAGTTGCAAAACAGGATGTATGGAAAACTACTTTCAAGACAAAGCAAGGACTTTATGAGTGATTGGCTATGCCTTTTGGCTTAACTAATGCTCCTGCTACATTTATGAAAATCATGAATGATGTATTTAGACCATTTATTGATGATTTTGTAATAGTCTATTTAGACGGTATTCTTGTTTTAGTAAGACATGGGATGAACATGTAAAGCAGGTTTTAGATGTTTTAAAAAGATAAAATCTCTATGTGAAGCTGTCAAAATGTGAATTTGGCAGGACATCTTTGAATTATTTGGGTTATATTATAGGGGGTGTTGAATTGAAGATAGATCCCTCTAAGGTTGAAGTCATTGTGAACTGGCCTAAACCCAAATCTACTACAGAAGTTAGAAGTTTCTTAGGGGCAACAAAATATTGGAGAAAGTTTATTGCTAACTTTTCATTGATTGCAGCTCCTTTACATGCTTTGACAAGTGTGAAACAGGTGTTTTGGTGGGGAGGCAAACAGCAGAAAGCCTTCGACACCTTGAAGGAAATCATCAGCACAGCGCCAGTACTAGCACTACCAGATCTTCAGCATCCATTTATGATTGAGACGGATGCAAGTGACTATGCCATGGGAGCAGTGGTGATGCAGCACAGGAAGCCTATATGCTTTCATTCTGAGACATTTCATCTCCATTAATTAACTATCCTACATATGATAAAGAATTGTATGCATTAGTACAGAGTGTTAAAAAGTGGAAACATTATATAATGGGTAAAGAAACAATAATTCACACAGATCATCAACCACTTCAATATCTACACTCAAAAACTAAATTGTAACAATCTAGACATGACAGGTGGATGGGTTTTCTACAAAAAAATTATCTTGTTATCAGATATAAGAAGGGCATACATAATAAGGTTGCAAACATGTTATCAAGACCAATCATAAATGCATCCACTATACTTAAGCATAATTCAGTAATTCATGAAAGTTAGATTGAACAATATGCTCAAGATACATAATTTAAGGATGTATATGCAACTTTAAGTCATGGCAAGTAGGTAGAAGAATTGGATTACTACCTTAAGGACATCCTCTTATATCATTTGGGAAAGTTATGCATTCCACAAACTGAAAGAGTTAACATAATTCGAGAAGCACATACTTCTCTCATATTAGGTCATTTTGATGTAAGTAAAATAGTTGCACAATTGCAAAGGTTCTGTTATTGGCCACGAATGCATGAAACAATTTCTAGATATATCAAAGGATGTACTATGTGTGCTACAAGTAAGCCAAGTAATCGAAAATTAGGCTTGTATACTCCACTTCCAATTCCTTCTCGACGTTGGGAAAGAATTTCCATGGATTTTGTTGGGGGATTGCAAAAGTCTAGAAAAGGTCATGACTATTTGCATGTAGTTGTGGATAGGTTCAGTAAGATGTGTATTTTGATACCATGTAATAAACAGGTCACAACTAAACAAACTATAAAGTTTTTCTTTCACAATGTATGGGTTCATTTTGGGTTACCCACTTCTATTGTATCTGATTGAGATTCTTGATTTGTTGGGAAATTTTGGTCAAATCTATGGGAGTTAGTGGACACAAGGTTAAAGAAGAGCACATCGTTTCATCCACAAACATATGGTCAACATAAGTGGTCAACAGGACAGTGATACAGTTGCTTCGAGGATATTGCAGCAAGCATCCCAAACTTTGGGATGAGCATTTGTGTTATGTGCAGCATGCTTACAACCATGCCAAACATTCTTCTACTCAGACGTCTCCTTTTGAGACTTGTTTTGGTTTTATACCAAAGTCTACCTTGGATTTTGTCTTTGGTAAAGACTTAGCAGTTGATGGACATAGTGATGTGGACAAAGCAACCAAGTTCATTAAACAAATCGAAGAAATTCACCAGGTAGTACAGGAATAGCTGGAAAGAAGTCAAGCCAAGTATAAGGCATGGCATGACAAGCATCGAGTCGAGCATAGTTTTCAAGTTGGTGATTAAGTCTATTTGTACATAAACAAAGAAAGACTTCAAGGGGAAGGCAAAAGTTGAAACCAATTAGATATGGTCCTTTCAAAATATTTGATAAAATTGGTGAAAATGCTTTCCACTTAGATCTACCAGCTTATATGCAAATCTATTCAGTCGTTAATGTTGAAAACTTGAGGTTGTATGAACCTTCAATGATTGAAGATCCTGAAGAGCAAGGGCAGTTACCTTCCATTGAGAATCTATTGCCTGAGTATCTCAAGGAGTTACAAGAGGACACAGTTCTTGACAGGAGGATAAGAACTTCGCGACGAGGGGATGTTGAGTAACTAAGAGTTGGACTGAAAGGTACGAATCCAAGTAAAGAACGATGGATAGAAATTGGACAAGTGAAGGAATTTTATCCTCACTTACTCGATAGCTAAAACCAACTTTTGGTGGACCAAAAGCTTCTAGTGGGGAGGAGTGATCCAAAATGGATCCAGCATAGCATCTAGATCAAAAGTCTTCAAATACAGGTGAAATGGAAAAATGTTAAAGGGCTCGTGAATACGAAGCCAATGGTGTAAACTGCATGAAAATCTGAGTTCAAACAAGGAAATTAGAGCTAATCAAAGATTCAGGTCAAAGAGTCAAAGCCTATGTCAGTAGGACATGTGGAAACCCAGGAAAGAGTTGCAAGTACCTGATGATGTCAGTGCAGAAGATGATGTGGCAATCGAAGATTGGTTCAGACCTCAAGCAATGAGGAACAACGGTCAAGAGCAGAGATCATCCTATCAAAGGAGATTGATGCATATTGTGTCAAAACATGCGGGCAAGTTATCTAGGAAAACGGATGTGATAAAACTATGAAAAAGGAACTAAACTCTTTGAGTTCCAACAGGAGGGTGGTAAATGGTTTATTGTGTGCCCTCAAGGTGGGAAGCACTTTTAGTCCGGGAGCACATGATTCCACTCAACACTCGACACGTAGCCTCCCGAAAACCACTTTATCATGTGCCTTTGGAGAAATAGAGAACGTGCTATTTGAAGCGCAAAACCGTGCGAAAGTCATCGGATGACAGAGGACATATCAACAATACAGGTTGTCTGGATTACTTGAAGAGTGGGGCACTGCAAACATCAGAAGGTTTGTTCTCGATATCAGTGTCGGGGAAAGGCCAGACGATCGAGGTCCACCCGTGCTCGCCGGTCCTTTTGTTTATAGCCTGTTTCTATTATAAACGTATTTGTTCCACGTTTATTTCATAATTTGTAACTGTACATGTTATATAACCACCATAACATAGAAAAGTTGAGAAAGAGTGTTCAGAGTGTATTGTGAACCATTCCAAGGGGTCGGGAGGTTAGGATGACCAGTACGTTCATGTATATGCTCATTTCAACTCGAAGTCTTGAGCGGAACATAGTGGTGAGTTCCATTTCTATGTTGAGACTTTGTTTTTGAGCTCACACCTGTAACAAGCATTTGTAGACATAATAAAGAGGTCAGCACTGGAAGCTAGGACCAAGAGACGTAGCCAAGAAGTCTGGTGAACTCCTTTATCAATTTTTCTTGTGTTGATGTGTTTGATTGTGTTTCTATAATTGTTTAAGTTTTAGTGTTATTCACAATATTATCGATCCATTTCACTAAGTAATATAGATAACTCCACACATAATTCTGTAATACCTTGATCAATTTTAGATCACCTGTAGCTTGGCTAACCTCTATGTCAGCACGATGATTCGCGCGGTGCCTGTTATCTCAAAATCAAGCACTGGAAGGCTGCAGACCAGGCTAACTTCAAGTAACTATTTCAAACCAGACTTTGGCTAAAGCTTAGCCTCTTTAGCCTGAGAGGGCTCTCTCAAAGGTTATTAATGTTGATCTATGACAAGATGGCTAACTCTTATAAGACACAATGAGCAAGTATGCTGGCTGGACAAAATATTAAATTGATTCCCATTGGGCTTATGGAGTCACTCATAACTCAGTAAACAACAGCACTATCTTTTCATAGAAATCAGGGCACTTAACATCTAAATGTTCAAACATAACTCACATGAAACCACAGTTTGCAAAGGCATAC